>JACGAQ010000814.1:0-87914 GCA_014119065.1 Orius insidiosus | reverse complement strand
GCTTCTATTTGAATTTATGGGAAGAGACTCGGAATATCCCTTTCTGGCTGCACTCGTATCGATCAGTATATTTTTGTAATTTTGCAAGTCCGAGTCCGTGACCAGCTTCATTTCGGGATCCTTCATAAAAATAAGTTGATAAAGGCCTTCGCTTCCGGTATAAGTCTTCCCTTTAACGTGGATATCGTTTCCAGACACGCTTACCGGAGAATCACCTATCATCCAACCGTTTGAGACAAAACGAATGCCATACACGTCGTATGTAGGTCTGACTTCTTTAACAGAAACTGTTTAATATACTTCCTAGGAAGCTCGCCAAAATTGAACAAATGTTGATCGACATCTACTCATCATCATCCTTAGAGTTTTCGAATGCCGATTGCACTTCTTCCAACGGCGACATGGACAGCGTAAACGATATATCTTCTCTTTTTCCGCTTTCGTCCAAACTTGGATCGCAACTCGCTGTTCTCGTAGCATCCTTCTCTTCTTAGACCTCTTTCCTGGCAATTTAGAGCCGTATGGAGTGTCGATACGAGATCCACGAGGGTCTCCTCCCCCTCCTCTTTTACAATAGGTGTTGAGAACGATAATTTCCTCTTCCTCGACGACTTCAAGATGGGTGATAAAGCCTGCTCAAATTCTTCAGACCTTGTGCCATCCTCCTCCTCGAATAGACGAGAGATTTCTTCGGTTGTATCTCCTCCTCCTCCTCCGTTTTCATCCAACATCATTCGTCGTTGACAAGGTTTTCTTCTGAGAAGTCGTTTGTCTTTTTCTCTTTCATAACCTGCACGAGTTCGTTGAGAGGTTTCACTATGGGTTGCGATCTTTCTTCTATTAGAGTTTGAAAATCACGTTTATTCTCTCGCAATAGCTTATGCTTCATTCGAATCGAGTCGCTAACTCGAATGATTTCATTTTTCAAAGCTCTTTCGTTGCTCATTTTCAGACTTCGACTGAACCAGATCTCGCTATTACATCCCCTCTTATAGCATAATGAACTCGTTAAATCCACGTCTGTAGCGACCATCGTTAATTCACGCGTTTTATCAATAACCAGAAAGCCGAATTTATCCTTCCAGCACTGTGCACACATCTTTTAAATTCCTCAACTTCATATCCGTGGAGACGTTTTCTTTGTAAACGTGAATTAAATTCAACTCGTCCATCTTGAACAAAATTAAGAAATTCGCGTTATCCCTAATAAGCTGTTTAGGGACACGAGCAAGGACTGACAGAGGTAAAACGAACTTAAACCTCTATGTCTCCCTTGACAGAAATAATCTCTTATCCTCTCTTGTTTATCCGTGATAACATCGTCGAAAATGAACACAGAGTCCGGCTTCGACTCTTCCGGCTTTATCACCTCACAATTGTCCGAATACGTAAAAAATCCAATTTCCGGTAGTTTCTTCATGACCTCTTCTAAAAACGTGTACTTGGGCTGACTTAACGATTTGCTATAAATGTAAATATTATCAAAACGTAACCTTCATTGTCAAAAAGCAACGTTAATATTAAGTTTGTTTTTCCGCAAGCGCTCGGACCGGCGATTATGCATCTTATGTGTCTGGGAATAAAGGTCCGTGTGTGGGGTTTCTTATCTCACGCCCTGCAACTATTTTATCCCAAGAGCCGACCTTGAGATAACCACCCGAGACTTTCCGGAACCGCATAAGTCTACGTCTGGAGTGTAAATGAATTTGAACTTCCGCGCGATCTCTTATATATATTAGGATGAGACGAACAGGTATCAATCAAGTTTCTGCAACCGAAGGAGTAACATCATGACGTCGTCTTCACGAAAACAAAGTGCTTATTCTACTTCTTCTTCTTCTTCTTCCTCTTCGAAGGGGCGAAAACCTCGCCGCCCGCGAGTAAAAGGTGGAGATCTAAAATCGCTCATTAAAAAGGCTAAGGATTCGTTAAAAAATCTTGACCCGACTACGTCTCTCCCGGAGCAAATAGGAGTCGCCTTACGTATACTTAAAAGAACGTGAAAAACAGTTTGCTAAAAAACCTCGAGTCTTACAGGTACCAAAACGGGGTGGTTTTTTTACCTTCTTATTAGCCGCTCTACCTGCTTTATCAGCTGTTGGTTCTCTGTCTGGAGGGCGGCGGCGATTGCAAAGGCGGTGGTCACGGCAAAAGACGCTAGGGACCGTCTCGAGGAAATGAAAAGACATAATCATAAAATGGAGGAAGTCGCACTCGGTAAAGGTGTCTACTTAAGACCCTATAAAGCGGCCTCGGTCTTTTTGTCTCTCCAAAAAACTTGTAATACGACTGCCTGAAAGGGCCTTAACTGATAGCGACCTCTACCGACTCATTAATAAGCTTCAAATACCTTTCTTTCGCGGGATATTTATGCGAGATTCACTTCCGAGAACCCCACCACGTACAACGGAAACAGGGATAATAAACCTTGATAGCTCAACGGGTCCCGGAACGCATTGGGTCAGCTACTATAAAAAGGGACGTACGGTTTACTATTTCGATAGTTTTGGTAATTTACCTCCCCCGAAAGAATTTATAGATTACATACTCCTTATCAGACAGTCGTCTTTCGATTAAATTTAACCGTGATCGCTTTCAAGATATAATACGGTAGTGTGTGGCCATCTCTGTCTATTTTTAATTCTGCATACCCTATAAAAAGAAAACGTAATCTCGAGAGGTCGTTCATTATGTCTTTCACCTTATCTTTCTCAGGACGTACGTCACTTCTTTCGAGGATCACTTTCCCCCCATTCACTTAGACGACCGTTATCAATGGGTGGTCGGATTACTCTCTTTCGATCCTTTCATTCGATCCAAATATTGACCATCGTAATTGCGCGATACAGATCGGTAATGTTCGTCATAAAATTCCGGAAGGGTGTTATGAGATAACGGACCTCAACAACACCATAGTCAAACAACTCAAAGAGAAAGCCGAACGCGATAAGAAAGAGGCACCGTATTTCTCCCTTTCTTTTAATCCGAATACGTTAAAGACCGAGTTGGTTTGTAGCGAGGAGGTTCGGTTAGGACCGTTCCCAAGATCAATCGGAAAACTCCTAGGGTTCGCTGACCGTGACAGGTTAGCCAAAAGCCCGGCGGTAAATGTTTCGTCATCCGTAGTTCAGATTTTCGATATGGCAACACTGTCAATCGAATCGAATATCGTTGGTGGCTCCTATAGAAACGGCAAAACCGCTCATATCCTTCATCAGTTCTACCCAACCGTTCCACCTGGGTATAAAATAGTAGAACGACCCTCGACCGTTGTTTATTTACACTCATAACCAGAGTAATCGACAACGTTACGATAAAAATAGTCGATCAAAACGGAGAGCCAGTCAATTTTCGAGGAGAGACCATCACAGTTCGGATTCATATTAAAAAAGTTCTTTAAGGAAGTTTAAAAGAAAGAAAAAAAGAGCCGCAACCCTTAGCCCGCGCAAAAGCCTTAGGTCAACGACTAGACTTAAGCCCCCGACTAGGCCCCCGACTAAGCCCCCGACTAGGCCCCCGACTTGGCTTAGGCCCCCGACTAAGCCCCCGACTAGGCTCCACGGTGGTCCCCAGCCTAAACTACGATGGTTTTGATTTTCACGGCGGCGGCGGCGGCGGATGAGCAACGGAGAAGAAGGAGTGTAAAAGCCCATGATCGCTCTAGGAAGAAGCACAGTAGTGGAAAAGCACTCGTAGGAAGAAGACGTCTCCAACCGTTGAGCGCACAAAATTTATCTTTCTTAAAAAGTATCGGATTTCATCCTAAGCAATGAGCAGCAGCTCTTCGATTCTCAACATTGGCCAAGGGGCGGTCTTTGATAACAGTATAACCAAGATCGAATATCATACTCATTTGCCGTATTCATCGACTAGTTTCGACCACTGCAACGAAGTCAGGATTCCGATTCAACATCAAGATAATTACATACTTCCCTCTCGCAGTTTTCTCTACGTGGAAGGGTTTCTGCTTAAAAAAGACGGAAGCGGTCCTAGTGAATATTATACACTCGCTTCAAACGGTATTGCTCACGCTTTCGACGATATCCGTCTAGATCTAACTAATGGAAATTTTTGGTGGATAACAACCACTGGTAATTTAAATCTAATTTAAATTTGAAGGGATAAAAACAGGAAGGAAGAAGAGATTACAAAAATTTGCCCCGAGCAGGACTCGAACCCGCATCTCCAGAACAGATCTCCGTCATGCTAACCATTACACCATCGAGGACGAGTAGTGGTACGCACAACGGGGGGATACCTCAAGGCTGTCATTATCTCAACCGCTCTGGCGCTCATTTTTCAAATCTCTTCAACCTTATATTCCTTATTTCTTATAATTTAAATATTCCCGCACGATTTTTATTAATCGATAGATTTTCTCGAAAGTCCTTCAACTAGAGGCATTCCATTCGAGACACCGCGTAATTCAAACTTAAGTTGCTTAACCTGATTTTTAAATCCCTTAAAATAGTCTTCCCGACGAGGTAGAGTTACATCTAACATCTAATGGAAATTTTTGGTGGATAACAACCACTGGTAATTTAAATCTAATTTAAATTTGAAGGGATAAAAACAGGAAGGAAGAAGAGATTACAAAAATTTGCCCCCGAGCAGGACTCGAACCCGCATCTCCAGAACAGATCTCCGTCATGCTAACCATTACCTTCCTTCCTGTTTTATCCTTCAAATTTAAATTAGATATCCGTCTAGAGTTGAACGGCACGACAATCGACGAGTCGAGAAACCCAGGAATAACCACGACTTTGAAGAGTCTGACATCCGCGTCGAGAGCTTACGTTCGGACAGTATTACCTAACGCAGGATGGATCGCAGCAGCAGCAGCAGATGGCCTCAACCAATCGTTGACCCCAAAACTGGGTTTTTTAACGCCTGCGTACCTCTAAACGGGCTATTGGGATTTTTTGAAGACTACGATAAAATTTTATGCTCGGTTTCACTCGACCTTGTACTTATTCGATCGAGAAACGATTTGAATTCGATCGTACCGCTAGCTGGCGCCGCCGCTGAAAAGTTAGCCGCTGAAGAAGTTCGCATCGAGATTAAAAAGATCAGCTGGAAAGTGCCGTATGTGAGCGTCGAGGACAGGAAGAAAATTGAACTTTTATCCTACTTGGAAAAGGGTAAAACGATTTCCCTACCTTTTCGAACGTGGGCCTATCACTGTAACCCTAATTTGCCGGTGACCAATAAACATAGCTGGCTCGTGAAATCGTCTTCTCAGATAGAGAAACCTCGCTACGTGCTTTTAGCGTTTCAAACCGATAGAAATAACAAAAAAGATAAAAATTCGAGCGAGTTTGACCATTGTAAAGTTGTAAACATCAAAGTGTTCCTCAACAACCAGTGCTTTCCCTACGACGATCTCGGATTGGACTTTGAAAACGGGAAAACATCGATACTTTACGAAATGTATTCAAACTTTAGACAATCCTACTACGGCCTCATCAACAACGCTCACGATTCTGCGCCAGCTCTGAGTCCTTTGGAGCTTAGAAGAGACGCTCCGATATTTGTCATTGACTGCTCAAGACAAGTTGAAAGTCTCAAGGCCGCCCCAGTCGATATAGAAATAGAGAGCGCACAAAATTTCCCGGCGAACACCACCGCCCATTGCGTTATTATCAACGATCGATTATGTCAGTACAACCCTTTGACAAGCGTGGTCCGTAGATAATAAAATCGGATGGACGGAAGAAAAAGGAATCATTCACTCGAGAAGAGATGAAGAACGCGGTTGTAGTGGATTTTCAAGGTTTTCAAAACCCGGAGGGAGGACATCGCCGCCATTTTATTGTCAAAGAGCTCGCCATCGTGGACCTTAAAACAGGAAATTGCGGACACTGGATTTTCCTACCACCTTCACCATCAGGAGAGACGTGGAGATATCATCGAGCAAATTTTTGGTGTACACGAAACCATCATTCGCTATCGACAGATGAAGGTTGTGTCGCTATAGCCGTCTCATTTGGGAGAGTATTTAAGAAGCTACTCTCTTATTTTTGTCAAAGGAAAGGAAAAATCCGATTTTTTAAGAACGTACTTTCACCACTCAGAAAATAAACAAGTTGTTGATATGGACTTTTTTCCGTCTTGGAGGAAACTTGAGATCCCTAAAACCTATTTTTGCTTACGTCATCATAGTCAAAATACGTTTTTTCGTTCTTGTTGTTGTGCGTTAGCGCTCGCTCGTTTGTACAGAGATAAACTTTTATGTGAAACTGATGTTATAAATAATAATTTTTAAATAAATTTTTTTTCCATCTTGTGTATCAAATTGTATTATTAATTTAACCCCGTCGGCATTTTTTGAAACGTCTGCACTTTTGATGGGAAACCCAAGTGTCTTTATATTCTCCGTAATGCATCTGACACCTTCGACATTATTTGCAACTCTTATGAAAAGAAGGGGGAAAACTTAAGTTTCCCGGCTAATTGATTTATTTAGTATCTTGCTGACCAGTTCGGTTCAAAAAAAAAAAATGTTTGTGTGTGAAGTTTTCGAAAAAGCGTCTTTCTCTAGGAAAGACAACATGCTTAGGCATATGCAATCCTGTGGAAAAAGAGCGTCTATTAAAAAATGTGAAAAGTGCGATAAAGTGTTTTCGCGATCGGACTCTATGGTTCGCCATATCCGAAACTGCAATCATCCATCCGATAACGACGTCGAAATGGACGAAGTTCTTCAAAGAATTTGTAGCAAGTGCGCGAAAGATTTCCCTTCGGTTAATAAACGCGTTCTTCACGAAAGCAAATGCTTAGGCCCCTCGGATGTGACTCCATCAACTTCTACAGCTCAAGTTTCAACTTCATCGCTTCATGAAGAAATCGAGCAAGATCTCCTAAGAATCTGTACAAAGTGCGGAAAAGTCTTAAGGTCGCCCGAAAAGCGCGCTTCCCACGAAACGGTATGTCAACCTAAACGATTTATAAACGAACCAAATGTTGCCTCCCTTTTATCGCTACCCTATGGCGAAATTGTTGAGTACGAGACTGCTTTTTCGGGTCGTCTCAAGTCTTTCTGGATTCGTTCCGTGGAGGAAACGAGTAAACTATTAGACACCTTTCTATCGAGCGTATCAGAAGTGGTGATCTCAAAAATAGAAGAACTTTTAGGGGAGTACAGAGCCCTTAGAGTAAATTTTTGGGTGGACTGCATCTTTTACAATTTACATGAGGATAAACAGTTTTCGCTGAAAAAAAAAACGAAGAGCTCTTCGCAGAGACCGATGTAAAACTTTTCGTCTTGAAATCTTTCGAGAAGCTGCAAACCGAGGCTGAAGATTTGGAGACAAAAATAGCGGATGGGCTTTGATACGAGTCGACGGCTTACGACTTCGTATAAATAAGTACAATCCGTTAAGAGCCTCGTCGTACATTCCGCTCCCTCCCCTCATAAGGAAAAGGAAGGCATGCGTAAACGTGAAGAATAACGACTCGGAGTGTTTTCGTTACAGCGTACTTACAAAATTAGTGACGAACGGGAATCCTGATCGAGTCAGGTCATACGTAAATCTCGACCATTCGTACGATTTCTCGATGCTCTCTTATCCAGTTCGGGTAAGAGAAATTCAGAGATTTGAAAGAGCAAATGACATTTCCATCAACGTTTTCGGCTTGACCGAAAATAAGAAGGTTTACCCGCTCAAAGTGGTAAAAAAAGAAAAAGAAGATCATCGAGATTTGCTCCTCATCTCAAACAATGAGGTAAACCATTATGTTTATATTGCCAATTTTCCAAAATTGATCACTCGGCAATTGAACGCGCGTGAACATCGCATAGAGATCTGCAAACGATGTTTTTCATATTTCGACAACCGAGAGTTGCCCGCTCTCGACAAATTAAAACAACATAAAATGCTATGCGACAAGAACGAAATCGCAAAAATAGAGCTCCCCCTTAAAAAGCCATTCGTACGTTTTGAAGAGTGTGAACGAAAATTAAGGGTTCCGTTTGTGGCATACGCGGACTTCGAAGCTATTCTAAAACCTCCGATGAACAACAACGAAGATGACACCCTCCGGACAAAGAAAATTAACCAACACGTCCCCATGAGTTTTTGTATCTATCTTAAAATCGCAGATGATGTTAAAGAAGCCGTAAGAAACATTTTGCCGGACGAACCTTACTTGTACCGGGGGAGGGACGCTCCGAAGAAGTTTGTGGCGTATTTGAAAGAGCTGGCGGAAAAAATAGACGAGATTTATAACACCAATGTTCCAATGAAACCTCTTTCCAATGAAGAAAACCGGCGGGCCGACAATTGTTCGAGTTGTCATCTTTGTGACAAAACATTCGTCATCGGAGATATTAAGGTCAAGGACCATTGTCACATAACGGGGAAGTTTCGTGGTGTTGCTCACCAAACTTGCAACTTGAGAGCGGTTAATCCACGTTTCTTCCCCGTTTTGATACACAATCTCAGCGGGTACGACGCCCATTTCATCATTACGGAATTGAGTTACGACCAGAAGAACGTCGACATAATCCCGACTAGCGAAGAAACGTTTATTTCTTTTTCGAAATGTATCAGCGATACGATGAAAATCCGATTTCTGGATACATTTCGATTTTTACAATCAAGTTTGGCAACCTTAGCTGGGAATTTGCCTCAGCTAAAAGAAATAGACAGGTTCTTTCCGGGAAACACATCTTTATTGCGTCAAAAGGGTGTGTTCCCCTACGAATACGTCGACTGCTGGGAGAAACTGGAAGAAACGTCGTTACCTAGCAAGGAGGCCTTCTACAGCACTCTCTCCGGCAGTCACATTTCTGACACCGAATATGAGTTAGCCAAAGAAATTTGGAGCGTCTTTGGCTGCCGGAACTTGGGAGAATATAGTGACGTTTACCTGAAGACGGACGTCGCTTTGTTGGCGGACGTCTTCGAAAATTTTCGCCATATTACTCTCAAGAGTCACAATCTTGACCCTGCGCACTTTTTACCACCCCAGGGATGACCTGGAGCGCTATGCTACGCTTCACAGGGTAACCCTGGAGCCTGACGGATTATGATATGATCATGATGGTCGAAAGCGGTACGTCATATCTTTTTTTTTTTGTGACATTTATTTTTTATTTTTTTTAATTTAGGAATCCGCGGCGGTATCTGCCAGGTCGCATCGTCACGCGGAGGCGAACAATAAATTTATGAATGACGACTATATAATCTAAAGAGTCGTCATTCATGTGGGAATCCCTTCTCACAAGACACACGAGGCGCCCTGGGAGAGCGCGCCACCGAACGAAAAGAAACGGCGGGATAGAAGACGGCGAGCCTGCGCAGAACGAGACGCGTAGAACGAAACGGAAAAAAGTAACGAACGTACGAATGAGTGTTTTTACGAACTTTTTCTTTTACAAAACGACGCGAGTTTGTTCCTTTCCTTACGATTTTTGTAAACAATTTTTATATTAATTGGAAAGTAAAGTGTAAATCGTTCGATTAATCTTCTTTATTTTCCCACATTTGGGGGTCCGTCTAAAAAACCGCGTCCCGCGTGTGTTTTTTTTTACTTTCTTTTTGACTTTTTTTATACGTACGAAGATGCCACCTAAGAGGAACACCGCTACGGATGTTCAATCGACAGAATTTATCTCTTTCCGAGACGTGGAGGACACGATCCCGGATTTCTCAGGGGACGACACGCTGAATCTGGCGACATGGTTCACGGCTTTTGAAGAAACCGCCTTTCTCTGCGGATGGTCGGAAATTCAAAAATTAATATTTGCTAAACGCAAACTCAAAGGTACAGCTTTAATGTTCTTAAATTCCGAAACGAATCTAACCTCATACCGCGTGTTGAAAAACACGCTTTACGAGGAGTTTCATAAACCCTTAAACGCGGCGCAAGTGCACGCCCTTATGACGAATGCCAAGAAAAAGAATGACGAATCCCTCCGCCAATATTTTTATAGAATGAAAGAGCTTGCCAATCAGGGCAAACTTGACGAACTTTCTCTTATCACCTATGTGATAAAAGGCCTTCCTAACGACCCCGACAAAAACGTATTATACGGAGCTGAAGATTTAAATGATTTCAAAGCTAAACTAAATGTCTACGATGAAATCGTAAAAGCAAAGAATCACCGCTACCCACGACCACGAAAAACCTCGGTTTTGCGCGAGAAAATACGCAGACGTCATCGAATAACAACGATTTTACGCCAGGAAATAAACCCAAAAATTGTCGTTTTTGTGGTTCACGATCTCACCTTCCTGAAAATTGCGAATTTAAGGGCCTACTTAAATGTTTCAACTGTAATAAGTTCGAGAATCACATATCGAAAGATTGCCCTTTAAAAATGCTTACATCTCGTACCGAACCGAACGAAAATCGTGCTTTTTGTCGAAATCCCCGATTGATATTACCGAATCTGACACAAAAATGACCCTAGAGGTTGAAATATACGACACGCCCGCCAAGGCTCTTTGTGACACTGGGTCTGATTTAACCCTGATGTCTTCGAAATTTTACGAACGCATTAAAACGTCCGCAGATGTTTTGGAACAGCAAATCACGATTACCGGACTTGGAAAAAGATCTTACACCACGTTTGGAAGTTTTAAAGCCCCGGTTATGATCTCGAACGACCTTCACACGGTCCGATTTCACGTAATTGACGAAGCCCTTATGACGCACGATATTTTGATCGGAAAAGATTTTTATGTGACGTCTCTGTCACGATTGATCATGGACAAGTTTCCATATGTAAAACGAATAAAGCTACGACGGAAAATAGGTACCTACGAAATCCTCACCGTATCAGTCGACTCCAAAAACGATGATTTGACGGTTGGATCTAAGAATTCTACGGATGAGGCGCGAAATTTGATCTCCGAATACCGCCCGAAAGCGACGAAGACGACCAACGAAGACGACCAAATCTACAACGGTGACGAAAACCTCGTAATTCCAGAAGGTATGCAAAATGAAACTATCGGAAAAACACACGGTAACGGACATTCTGGCTCGAAGAAAACGAAAGAGATATTGACGCGAATATTTTTTCTCGAAAATGAACGAAAGAATCGACGAGTACGTACGACATTGTGTACCATGCATATTATGCGAACGAAAGAAAGGGAAAAACCGTAAGTCGAAGAAGAAACCGCAAAACGGGGGCGACACTGACGAAGAGGAGTAAAAGTAGAAAAAGTAGAAAAGAAAAAAGAAAAAGTAAAAAAGAAAAATGTTAAAAAGAAAAACCAAGATTGGAGCGACGATGACAAAGATGTCGTCAACATGATCGACGCCGCAGAAGAAGAAGAAATTTTCCGGTCAAAAAGCAGAAGAAGAAAAACAAGAAGAAAGCCGAATCTGAACAATCTGAAGATGAAGACGAAGAAATTGACGCTGCAGAAGAAGAAGAAATTCTTCCGGTTAAAAAGCAGAAGAAGAAAAACAAGAAGAAAGCCGAATCTGAACAATCTGAAGATGAAGACAAAGAAATTGACGCTGCAGAAGAAGAAGAAATTCTTCCGGTCAAAAAGCAGAAGAAGAAAAACAAGAAGAAAGCCGAATCTGAACAATCTGAAGATGAAGACGAAGAACCCAAAAAGACCGAAGAAGTCACAAAGGTTGAAGAAGTCAAAAAAGTCGAAGAAGTTAATAATTTAGTTGAAGAAGTCAATAAATTAGAATTGGAAGATGAAAGCGAAGAATCTGAATCTAAAGCGGCCAAAGATGCCAGACGACGACCTACGCCTTCGGACACTCATACGGACGCTCGGGGACGAGCGTCTCTCTCAGGGTGGCCGAATGTGGAATCCCTTCTCACAAGACACACGAGGCGCCCTGGGAGAGCGCGCCACCGAACGAAAAGAAACGGCGGGATAGAGACGGCGAGCCTGCGCAGAAAGAGACGTAGAACGAACGGAAAAATAACGAACGTACGAATGAAGTGTTTTTACGAACTTTTCTTTTACAAAAACGACGCGAGTTGTTCCTTTTCCTTACGATTATTTTGTACACAACTTATTTTTATATTAATTGGAAAGTAAAGTGTAAAGTCGTTTCGATTAATCTTCTTTATTTTCCCCACATTGATACTTCTCTTTAAGGAAGTTTTCGTTGGAAGCTCCTCAAACTAGTTTTATATATAATAGCTTTTTATCCCGGTTATAGTAAATTCGGTTATAGTGAACAATTCGCCTGTTGACTGTAGAATTCAATAAACGTAGGGAAAATTTTTTACTGGGGAGAAAAAAGGGGTTCCTGAAATATCATTTTATTTAGTCCAATCTTTAAGATTGATAAATTCGTTTTTGCCGCCTTCGACGCCCACGTTTCATTCAATCTCGTCCCCCTAATCATTCCATCAATTATGCATCAATTAGAGTCAGGTTAATAACAAGATTGATTAATAACAAGTTAATAACAATTATTGTTGTAGGTGCTTTACGAAATGGATAAATATAATTCTAAAATCTAGAGTTCTACGTTCTAAAAAGTTCTAGATACGTACTTACTAGTACGTATTAGCTTTGTTCTAACCGTAGTTTGAAACTCCTAGAGCATGCGCAGAAGGATTTGGACATCAAATTTGATGTCGGATTAGTTCAGATTTTACGGACAAACGATTTGAACAACTTCAAATATGACGTGAAAATCCTTCTGCGCATGCTCTAGGAGTTTCAAACTGCGGTTGGAACGTCAAATTTGACGACTAAATACACTCGCTAGCAATAGTTGGAATCACATACTTGAAATTGGTTCCGCGCGATTTTGTTTGCTAAATATTTTTTTAATCATCATAAAAACGTCATCATTTTTAATCATCATCATTTTATCAATTTAAAATTGATAGTTGAACCTTTAAAATGATGACATTTTTATGATGAACAAAAAAATATTTAGTACCAACTTCAAGTATGTGATTCCAAACTTTTGCTCGCGAGTGTAGTTTCGTCAAATCTGAAGTCATCTGAAGTCAAATTTGACGTGTAAATCCTTCTGCGCATGCTCCAGGACTTTCAAACCAGTTTACGAGCTAAAATGAGCATCATTATAAGAGCTAAAATGAGCATCATTCTAAGAGCTAAAATGAGCATCATTCTAAGAGCTAAAATGAGCATCATTCTAAGAGCTAAAATGAGCATCATTCTAAGAGCTAAAATGAGCATCATTCTAAGAGCTAAAATGAGCATCATTTTAAGAGCTAAAAAATAACAGTTACTGAGTAATTTTTAACACGTAACAATGAACATTCAATCTGAATCAACATTCAAAACTAAATAATTTTGAAAATGAATTAGAATTTTATATTTAATTTATGATATGGCATTAATTTAATTGGGGCATTTTCCATCATTTTCTCCATCTAGAAAATCGTCTTGGATCACCTTGAACTAAAATACTCGATATTTCGCTTTTATTAATATTAATTTATTATTATTGTGAAATCAGAATATTTTAAAAATAAACTTTTTGCTATATGTCTTTGCGTTCATTATAATCTAAACAATTTATAACGACCTGATTTACTTGTAAAAAGCATTCAAGGTAATAGATTTAAGTAATTCAAGAGGGAGAAAAAAAAAAAAAAAAAAAAAAAAAAAAAAAAAAAAAAAAAAAAAAAAAAAAAGGACGTATTTTCTCAGGGGAAAGATCCAAAGAAGTAATTTTTGAGAAATGAAGAGTTTTTGTCGCTAAAATCAAGCACCTTATAACCGATAAATTGAATTGTATTATTATAGTATATTTTTTGTTTACTGACTGTATGATCACTACTTGTGCAACTGAGATCATTTGACAAATCGTCCATATATGAAGCTTTGTTCCCACCCGAGTTTGAAATTCGTGGACCATGCGCAGAAGGATTTGCACGTCAAATTTGACGTTGGATGACATCAGATTTGAAGTACGAACGATTTGTAAAATCAAAACTTTTTTAAGTAGCACTAACCTTTTTATTTCTTCTTTGCGATTTTTACCATCACCTTCCTTTGTTTTAGCCGATAAATGAAATAAACCAAAAACAAAAATTTAACGGCGGCTTCCGATATACCAAAATTTATGCCACTATATAATTATAATTTATGCAACTAAATTTTTTTAAACAACCATTTTTTTTTTTTTTTTTTTTTTCAATTTTACGATTTAGATGTGAACATGAGAAAAGGATGTCGACGATTGGAAGTCAACCCTCAACTAGAAAAACCCCACTCTTCAGATCTCCCACCCCCAACGGCTAATCGAGTTATTTATTATAAGTGAATAAAAAGCGCAACATAATAATTAATAAATAAGGCCGATTTTTATGATAGGAGGCGTACTTCCCCAGGGGAAGACAAAAAGTTATTTTATTCAGGAAGAAAAACTGATTTCATGCAAATGTACACCCTCCATGTCACGGTCTTTGGAAAACGTTTTGAAACTGGTTTGTAACTCCTGGAGCATGCGCTATCATTTAAGTCTGGTTCATCCTGCTCATCGAAGTATAAATTCACTAGCCTGGAGCTGGCCCCAACGGGAACTTCCTCACATTGGGGCCATTTGATGTGTTTTTACAGCATTTATTAAAATCATAAAATGGTTTTATTCAGCGTCATCATTGATTATGCTAATAGCTTTGTTCCAGCCGCAGTTTAAATCTCCTCGAGCATGCGTAGAAGGATTTGCACGTCAAATTTGACGTCTTATGACTTCAGATTTGTTGAACAAACGATTTGAGCGACGTCAACTTTGACGTGCAAATCCTTCCCTGCATGCACCTGAAGTTTTTAAAGCAGTTTCAACTGCTGACTTAAGATTTGACATCCAAGTGATTTGAACGGCGTCTAATTTGACGTCCAAATGATTTGAACGGCGTCTAATTTGACGTCCAAGTGATTTGAACGACGTCTAATTTGACGTCCAAGTGATTTAAACGGCGTCTAATTTGACGGCCAAATGGTTTGAACGACGTCTAATTTGACGTCCAAAAGGTTTGAACGACGTCTAATTTGACGTCCAAATGGTTTGAACGACGTCTTTTGAAGTCCAAATGGTTTGAACCGCGTCTAATTAGACGTCCAAATGGTTTGAACGACGACTAATTTGACGTCCAAATGGTTCGAACGGCGTCTAATTTGACGTCCAAATGGTTCGAACGGCGTCTAATTTGACGTCCAAATGGTTTGAACGACGTCTTTTGACGTCCAAACGTTTGAAACTCCTGGAGCATGCGCAGAAGGATTTTGACGTCAATTTAGACAGAAGCCAGATGACTTCAGATTTGAAGGACTAACGATTTGAAAGACGTTCACTTTGACGTCCGAATCAAACCAGCTTCAAACAGCGGTTTAACAAAACAATTATTAGCTATGTGTAATTAAAAAATAAAACTAATTTTTGGTCAATGTTATCTAATCTACGACCTAATTTTACACATTTTATGAAGAGCGACATGAAAAATGATGAAATTTTGGGGATGATGAAATCCGAGTAGGTAGGCGAAACATTTTAAAGCTTATTATGGGACTATTATCAGTGGAAAGGCTTCTTCTTAAAACTATCTACCAAACCATCGACAACATCAAGCTTTTTTATTGCATCACTTTTAGCATCAAGCAAAATTGACCCTAAATTATATATTATTATATTATTACTAGATAGATATTGGGTTTAAATAATTTCCGAAAATAAATTCCAGTCTCATATGGTATTTTACGTACAAACAATTTGAATGACGTCAAATTTGTTTGTAAGATTTGTTTGTCAAATCTGTTTGTAAGATTTGTTTGTCAAATCGGTTTGTAAGATTTGTTTGTCAAATCTGTTTGTAAGATTTGTTTGTCAAATCTGTTTGTCAGATTTGTTGTCAAATTTGTTTGTCTTTGACGTCGGATGACTTCATATTTTAGGTAGAAACAATTTGAATGACCTCAAATTTGTTTGTCAGATTTGTATGTGAAATTTGTTTGTCAGATTTGAATGTCAGATCTGTTGAGAAATTTGACGTAATATACGGTAGCGTTCCGCCCCGCCAAGATATAATATTAGCTTTGTTCCAACCACAGTTTGTAACTCCTGGAGCGTGCTCAGATGGTTTTTTACCTCAAATTTGACGTGGGATGACTTCATATTTTACGTACAAACAATTTGAATGACCTCAAAGGCTATAGCGGGATAAGGGGGGCAAAATGGCCCTTACTCCGATTTGGCCGAAAAAATTCTAAAAGATGCCTCTTTATGTGAATAAGAACTGATATAAATTTCAGATCAAAAACCGAACCGTTTTCGAGAAAAACGGGTTTAAACTTTTTTAGAAAAACCTCAATATCTCGAGAACTAATGATCCCACAGAGCCCAGTTTTTTTGTAAACTATTTAGTATCTAAAGACGCATCTATGAGAATTTATTGAAATTTTTCCAAAGCTTTTAAGTGTGAAAAATTAATTTTTATAACTTTTAAGGTGTCAAAAAAAGTGGTTCCCTCAGAGGGGGCGACACCAAATTAATACAGATTTTAGAGGGACCTAAAATGTACCTCTCCTAATTTTTTCATATTTTTCGAGGTGGTACTTCAGTATTTTATAACGTTTTTTTCCGAATTTTAAGGAGTTTTTCGCAATAAAAAATGGTTCCCTCAGAGGGGGCGACGCCAAATCAATGCAGATTTTAGAGGGACCTAAAATGTACCTCTCCTAATTTTTTCAGATTTTTTGTGGTGGTACTTCAGTATTTTATAACGTTTTTTCCGAATTTTAAGGAGTTTTTCGCAATAAAAAAATGGTTCCCTCAGAGGGGGCGACGCCAAATCAATGCAGATTTTAGAGGGACCTAAAATGTACCTATCATAATTTTTTCAGATTTTTTGTGGTGGTACTTCAGTATTTTATAACTTTTTTCCTAATTTTAAGGAGTTTTTCGCAATAAAAAGTGGTTCCCTCAGAGGGGGCGACGCCAAATCAATGCAGATTTTAGAGGGACCTAAAATGTACCTATCATAATTTTTCAGATTTTTTGTGATGGTACTTCAGTATTTTATAACGTTTTTTCCTAATTTTAAGGAGATTTTTGGAATAAAAAAGTGAGCGGTGAAGTTAAAAATTAATTTCACTTTAAATAAATTAAAAGAAACTTAAAAAAAAAAAAAAAAATTAAAATTAAAATGGAAAGACGAATTTAAGAAGTCCGATATTCTGATGTCCTGAGATGAGATGTTTTAGACTACATCTGGAGACATCAAAGATAATTACTGGCAGATATAAGTCTCAAGTCGTTCAACCAGCGTCAATATTGAGGAATTTATTCGATGCCAAAGAGTACAACATCGTAATAAATGAGGATTGCGATGAAGACTGAATTATTAGTAAATTATTATTTTATTTTTTCGAAACATATAATTTTTTTTTAGCGCTTGACAGTAATTATCTTAGATGTCTCCAGATGTAGTCAGGACATCAGAATATCGGACATCTCAAATTCGTCCTTCCATTTTTTAATTTTTAATTTACTTATATGAAATAAAATTAATTTTTAACTTCACCGCTCACTTTTTTATTGCGAAAAACTCCTTAAAATTCAGAAAAAACGTTATAAAATACTGAAGTACCACCTCAAAAAATCTGAAAAAATTATGAAAGGTACATTTTAGGTCCCTCTAAAATCTGTATTAATTCGGTGTCGCCCCCTCTGAGGGAACCACTTTTTTATTGCGAAAAACTCCTTAAAATTAGGAAAAAACGTTATAAAATACTGAAGTACCACCTCAAAAAATCTGAAAAAATTATGAAAGGTACATTTTAGGTCCCTCTAAAATCTGTATTAATTTGGCGTCGCCCCCTCTGAGGGAACCACTTTTTTATTGCGAAAAACTCCTTAAAATTAGGAAAAAACGTTATAAAATACTGAAGTACCACCACAAAAAATCTGAAAAAATTATGATAGGTACATTTTAGGTCCCTCTAAAATCTGCATTAATTTGGCGTCGCCCCCCTCTGAGGGAACCACTTTTTTATTGCGAAAAACTCCTTAAAATTCGGAAAAAACGTTATAAAATACTGAAGTACCACCTCGAAAAATATGAAAAAATTAGGAGAGGTACATTTTAGGTCCCTCTAAAATCTGTATTAATTTGGTGTCGCCCCCTCTGAGGGAACCACTTTTTTTGACACCTTAAAAGTTATAAAAATTAATTTTTCACACTTAAAAGCTTTGGAAAAATTTCAATAAATTCTCATAGATGCGTCTTTAGATACTAAATAGTTTACAAAAAAACTGGGCTCTGTGGGATCATTAGTTCTCGAGATATTCAGGTTTTTCTAAAAAAGTTTAAACCCGTTTTTCTCGAAAACAGTTCGGTTTTTTGATCTGAAATTTATGTCAGTTCTTATTCACATAAAGAGGCATCTTTTAGAATTTTTTCGGCCAAATCGGAGTAAGGGCCATTTTGCCCCCCTTATCCCGCTATGGCCTTTGTTCGTCAGATTTGTATGTAAAATTTGTTTGTCAGATTTGTTTGTCAGATTTGATTGACAGATTTGTCGAGAAATTTGACGTAATCTACGGAAGCGTTCCGCCCCACCAAGAAATAATAGTAGCTTTGTTCCAACCACAGTTTGGAACTCCTGGAGCATGCTCAGAAAGATTTGCACCTCATATTTTATTGTCAGGTTCGTTTGTCAAATTTGTTTGTCAGGTTTGTTTATAAAATTTGTTTGTCAAATTTGTTTGTCAGGTTTGTTTGTCAAATTTGTTTGTCAAATTTGGTTGTCAGGTTTGTTTGTCAAATTTGGTTGTCAGGTGTGTTTGCCAAAATTGTTTGTCAGATTTGTATTAAAAGTTTGTTTTTCACATTTGATTGTCAGATTTGTTGAGAAATTTGACGTAATCTACGGTTGCGTTCCGCCCCGCCAAGAAATAATTATAGCTTTGTTCCAACCACAGTTTTTAACTCGGGGAGCATGCTAAGAAGGATTTGCCCCTCAAATTTTTTTGTCAGGTTTGTTTGTCAAGTTTGTTGTCAAATTTGTTTGTCAGATTTGTATGTAAAATTTGTATTTTCCATTTGATTGTCAGATTTGTTGAGAAATTTGAAGTAATCTACGGTAGCGTTCCGCCCCGCCAAGAAATAATAATAGCTTTGTTCCAACCACAGTTTGGAACTCCTGGCGCATGCTCAAATGGATTGGCCCCTCAAATTTGACGTCGGATGACTTCATATTTTACGTACACACAATTTGAATGACCTCAAATTTGTTTGTCAGATTTGAATGTCCGATTTGTTGAGAAATTTTACGTATTCTACGGTAGCGTTCCGCCCGCCAAGAAATAATAATAGCTTTGTTCCAACCACAGTTTTTAACTCGGGGAGCATGCTCGAAAGGATTTGCCCCTCAAATTTGACGTCGGATGACTTCATATTTTACGTACACACAGTTTGAATGACCTAAAATTTGTTTGTCAGATTTGTATGTAAAATTTTTTTGTCAGGTTTGATTGTCAGATTTGTTGAGAAATTTACGTAATCTACGGTAGCGTTCAACCCCGCAAAGAAATAAAAATAGCTTGTTCCAACCACAGTTTGGAACTCCTGGAGCATGCTAAAAAGGATTTGCACCTCAAATTTGTTTGTCTGGTTTGTTTGTCAAATTTGTTTGTCAGATGTGTTTGTCAGATTTGTTGAGAAATTTGACGTAATCTACGGTAGCGTTCCGCCCCGCCAAGTAATAATAATAGGTTTGTTCCAACCACAGTTTGGAACTCCTGGAGCATGCTAAGAAGGATTTGCACCTCAAATTTGTTTGTCAGGTTTGTTTGTCAAATTTGTTTGTCAGATTTGTTGTCAAATTTGTTTGTCAAATTTGTTTCTCTGGTTTGTTTGTCAGATTTGTTAAGAAATTTGACGTAATCTACGGTAGCGTTCCGCCCCGCCAAAAATTATTAATAGCATTGTTCCAACCACAGTTTCGAACTCGTGGAGCATGCTCAGAAGGATTTGCACCTCAAATTTGACGTCGGATGACTTCATATTTTACGTACAAACCATTTGAATGACGTCAAAATTGTTTGTCAGATTTGTAAGTAAAATTTGTTTGTCAGATTTGTATGTAAAGTTTGTTTTTCACATTTGATTGTCAGATTTGTTGAGAAATTTGACGTAATCTAAGGTAGCGTTTAACTCCGCCAAGAATTAGTAATAGCTTGTTCCAACCACAGTTTGGAACTCCTGGAGCATGCTCAGATGAATTTGCACCTGAAATTTGACGTCAGATGACTTCATATTTTACGTACACACAAATTGAAGTACCTCAAATTTGTTTGTCAGATTTGTATGTAGAATTTGTTTGTCAGATTTGTATGTAAAATTTGTTTGTCAGATGTGTTTTTCAGATTTTTTAAGAAATTCGACGTAATCTACGGTAGCGTTCCGCCCCGCCAAGAAATAATAATAGGTGTGTTCCAACCATAGTTTGGAACTTCTGGAGCATGCTAAGAAGGATTTGCACCTCAAATTTGTTTGTCAGGTTTGTTTGTCAAATTTTTTTGTCAGGTTTGTTTGTCAGATTTATTGTCAAATTTGTGTGTCAAATTTGTTTTCAAATTTGTTTCATCGGTTTGCTTGTCAGATTTGTTGAGAAATTTGACGTAATCTACGATAGCGTTCAACCCCGCAAAGAAATAATATTAGATTTGTTCCAACCACAGTTTGGAACTCCTGAAGCATGCTCAGAAGGTTTGCACCTCAAATTTGTTTTTTAGGTTGTTTGTCAAATTTGTGTGTCAAATTTGTGTGTCAAATTTGTGTGTCAAATTTGTGTGTCAAATTTGTGTGTCAAATTTGTATGTCAAATTTGTGTGTCAATTTTGTTTGTCAAATTTGTGTGTAAATTTTGTTTGTCAAATTTGTATGGCAAATTTGTGTGTAATTTTGTTTGTCAAATTTGTATGTCAAATTTGTGTGTCAATTTTGTTGGTCAAATTTGTTTCTCCGGTTTGCTTGTCAGATTTGTTAAGAAATTTGACGTAATCTACGGGAGCGTTCCGTCCCGCCAAGAAATAATAGTAGCTTTGTTCCAACCACAGTTTGAAACTACTGGAGCGTGCTAAGATGGTTTTTTACCTCAAATTTGACGTCGGATGACTTCATATTTTACGTACAAACAATTTGAATGACGTTAAATTTGTTTGTCATATTTGTATGTAAAATTTTTTTTCATATTTGTTAGTCAGATTTGATTGTCAGATTTGTTGAGAAATTTGACGTAATCTACGGTAGCGTACAACCCCACAAAGAAATAGTATTAGCTTTGTTCCAACCGTTCGCGCCAATTAAAGGGTTCGCCAATAGATGGCATCTAATGTTCAATCCCATATTTGAAAAAAGTTAATCTTAGGGTCTAAGAAAAGGACCAAAGTCCATAAGCAGATAGCTTCCATTTTAATTTTTATATTCAGTCGCGTCGAATCGTTCGAACAGTTTAATCGTTTGTTTCGTATCGTTTCGCAAAATTGTTAAATCGTTTTTGCAAGTTGTCCAAATCGGAAACAAGTTCGTTTCTTTTGTTTTCTCGTCATTTCACAATCGGTGAAAATTCGGCATATCGGCCCTGCAAATTTAGACAGACTAAAAAGGGCAATTCGGCCCATCATCAGCAAATCTACGTCGGTTTCCTTCCAATTCCTCTTTTCCTTCATTCCCCCGACAGGTGAGCGAGTTGGAGGCAGAAGCTGTATTCGTAAGTAGAAATTTTCATTCCTTTTTGACTCAATTGTGAACCCCTTTAATAAAAAAAAAATACAGTCCACTTTCGAGAATCACCACACAGTTTCGAACTCGTGGCGCATGCTCAGAAGGATTTGCACCTCAAATTTGATATCGGATGACTTCATATTTTACGTACAAACCATTTGAATGTCGTCAAAATTGTTTGTCAGATTTGTATGTAAAATTTTTTTATCAGATTTGTATGTAAAATTTGTTTGTCAGATTTGCATGTAAAATTTTTTTTCATATTTGTTAGTCAGATTTGATTGTCAGATTTGTTGAGAAATTTGACGTAATCTACGGTAGCGTTCAACTCCGCCAACAATTAGTAATAGCTTGTTCCAACCACAGTTTGGAACTCCAGGAGCATGCTCAGATGAATTTGCACCTGAAATTTGACGTCGCATGACTTCATATTTTACGTACACACAATTTGAATGACCTCAAATTTGTTTGTCAGATTTGTATGTAGAATTTGTTTGTCAGATTTGTTAGTAAAATTTGTTTGTCAGATGTGTTTTTCAGATTTGTTAAGAAATTCGACGTAATCTACGGTAGCGTTCCGCCCCGCCAAGAAATAATAATACAGTGTGTTCCAACCACAGTTTGGAACTCCTGGAGCATGCTAAGAAGGATTTGCACCTCAAATTTGTTTGTCAGGTTTGTTTGTCAGATTTATTGTCAAATTTGTGTGTCAAATTTGTTTTCAAATTTGTTTCACCTGTTTGCTTGTCAGATTTGTTGAGAAATTTGACGTAATCTACGATAGCGTTCAACCCCGCAAAGAAATAATATTAGATTTGTTCCAACCACAGTTTGGAACTCCTGAAGCATGCTCAGAAGGTTGGCACCTCAAATTTGTTTTTTAGGTTGTTTGTCAAATTTGTATGTCAAATTTGTGTGTCAATTTTGTTTGTCAAATTTGTATGTCAAATTTGTGTGTCAATTTTGTTTGTCAAATTTGTGTGTCAATTTTGTTTGTCAAATTTGTGTGTAAATTTTGTATGTCAAATTTGTATGTCAAATTTGTGTGTAAATTTTGTTTGTCAAATTTGTATGTCAAATTTGTGTGTAAATTTTGTTTGTCAAATTTGTATGTCAAATTTGTGTGTCAATTTTGTTTGCCAAATTTGTATGTCAAATTTGTGTGTCAATTTTGTTTGTCAAATTTGTTTCTCCGGTTTGCTTGTCAGATTTGTTAAGAAATTTGACGTAATCTACGGGAGCGTTCCGTCCCGCCAAGAAATAATAGTAGCTTTGTTCCAACCACAGTTTGAAACTCCTGGAGCGTGCTAAGATGGTTTTTTACATCAAATTTGACGTCGGATGACTTCATATTTTACGTACAAACAATTTGAATGACGTTAAATTTGTTTGTCATATTTGTATGTAAAATTTTTTTTCATATTTGTTAGTCAGATTTGATTGTCAGAATTGTTGAGAAAATTGACGTAATCTGCGATAGCGTTCAATTCCGCCAAGAATTAGTAATAGCTAGTTCCAACCACAGTTTGGAACTCCTGGAGCATGCTCAGATGAATTTGCACCTGAAATTTGACGTCGGATGACTTCATATTTTACGTACACACAAATTGATCGACCTCAAATTTGTTTGTCAGATTTGTATGTAGAATTTGTTTGTCAGATATGTATGTAAAATTTGTTTGTCAGATGTGTTTTTCAGATTTGTTAAGAAATTCGACGTAATCTAAGGTAGCGTTCCGCCCCGCCAAGAAATAATAATAGGTTGGTTCCAACCACAGTTTGGAACTCCTGGAGCATGCTAAGAAGGATTTGCACCTCAAATTTGTTTGTCAAATTTGTTTGTCAGATTTGTGTGTCAAATTTGTTTCACCGGTTTGCTTGTCAGATTTGTTGAGAAATTTGACGCAATCTACGATAGCGTTCAACCCCGCAAAGAAATAATATTAGATTTGTTCCAACAACAGTTTGGAACTCCTAAAGAATGATCAGAAAGTTTGCACCTCAAATTTGACGTCGGTTGACTTCATATTTTACGTACACACAAATTGAATGACCTCAAATTTGTTTCTCAGATTTGTATGTAGAATTTGTTTGTCAGATATGTATGTAAAATTTGTTTGTCAGATGTGTTTTTCAGATTTGTTAAGAAATTCGACGTAATCTAAGGTAGCGTTCCGCCCCGCCAAGAAATAATAATAGGTTGGTTCCAACCACAGTTTGGAACTCCTGGAGCATGCTAAGAAGGATTTGCACCTCAAATTTGTTTGTCAAATTTGTTTGTCAGATTTGTTGTCAAATTTGTGTGTCACATTTGTATGTAAAATTTTTTGTCAGATTTGTATGTAAAGGTTGTTTTTTCACATTTGATTCTCAGAATTGTTGAGAAAATTGACGTAATCTACGGTAGCGTTCAACTCCGCCAAGAATTAGTAACAGCTTGTTCCAACCACAGTTTGGAACTCCTGGAGCATGCTCAGATGAATTTGCACCTGAAATTTGACGTCGGATGACTTCATATTTTACGTACACACAAATTGAATGACCTCAAATTTGTTTGTCAGATTTGTATGTAGAATTTGTTTGTCAGATTTGTATGTAATATTTGTTTGTCTGATGTGTTTTTCAGATTTGTTAAGAAATTCGACGTAATCGAAGGTAGCGTTCCGCCCCGCCAAGAAATAATAATAGGTTTGTTTGTCAGATTTGTATGTAATATTTGTTTGTCAGATGTGTTTTTCAGATTTGTTAAGAAATTCGACGTAATCTAAGGTAGCGTTCCGCCCCGCCAAGAAATAATAATAGGTTTGTTTGTCAGATTTGTATGTAATATTTGTTTGTCAGATCTGTTTTTCAGATTTGTTAAGAAATTCGACGTAATCTAAGGTAGCGTTCCGCCCCGCCAAGAAATAATAATAGGTTTGTTCCAACCACAGTTTGGCACTCCTGAAGCATGATCAGATGAATTTGCACCTGAAATTTGACGTCGGATGACTTCATATTTTACGTACACACAAATTGATCGACCTCAAATTTGTTTGTCAGATTTGTATGTAGAATTTGTTTGTCAGATTTGTATGTAATATTTGTTTGTCAGATGTGTTTTTCAGATTTGTTAAGAAATTCGACGTAATCTAAGGTAGCGTTCCGCCCCGCCAAGAAATAATAATAGGTTTGTATGTCAGATTTGTATGTAATATTTGTTTGTCAGATGTGTTTTTCAGATTTGTTAAGAAATTCGACGTAATCTAAGGTAGCGTTCCGCCCCGCCAAGAAATAATAATAGGTTTGTTCCAACCACAGTTTGGCACTCCTGAAGCATGATCAGATGAATTTGCACCTGAAATTTTACGTCGGATGACTTCATATTTTACGTACACACAAATTGAATGACCTCAAATTTGTTTGTCAGATTTGTATGTAGAATTTGTTTGTCAGATATGTATGTAAAATTTGTTTGTCAGATGTGTTTTTCAGATTTGTTAAGAAATTCGACGTAATCTAAGGTAGCGTTCCGCCCCGCCAAGAAATAATAATAGGTTGGTTCCAACTACAGTTTGGAACTCCTGGAGCATGCTAAGAAGGATTTGCACCTCAAATTTGTTTGTCAAATTTGTTTGTCAGATTGTTGTCAAATTTGTGTGTCACATTTGTATGTAAAATTTTTTGTCAGATTTGTATGTAAAGTTTGTTTTTTCACATTTGATTCTCAGAATTGTTGAGAAAATTGACGTAATCTACGGTAGCGTTCAACTCCGCCAAGAATTAGTAACAGCTTGTTCCAACCACAGTTTGGAACTCCTGGAGCATGCTCAGATGAATTTGCACCTGAAATTTGACATCGGATGACTTCATATTTTACGTACACACAAATTGATCGACCTCAAATTTGTTTGTCAGATTTGTATGTAGAATTTGTTTGTCAGATTTGTATGTAATATTTGTTAGTCAGATGTGTTTTTCAGATTTGTTAAGAAATTCGACGTAATCTAAGGTAGCGTTCCGCCCCGCCAAGAAATAATAATAGGTTTGTTTGTCAGATTTGTATGTAATATTTGTTTGTCAGATGCGTTGTTCAGATTTGTTAAGAAATTCGACGTAATCTAAGGTAGCGTTCCGCCCCGCCAAGAAATAATAATAGGTTTGTTCCAACCACAGTTTGGCACTCCTGAAGCATGATCAGATGAATTTGCACCTGAAATTTGACGTCGGATGACTTCATATTTTACGTACACACAAATTGAATGACCTCAAATTTGTTTGTCAGATTTGTATGTAGAATTTGTTTGTCAGATTTTATTTATTTATTTATTTATTTATTTATTTAAATTAAGTACATGAAGGTACTAATGTACCTATTGTATACGTCAAATTTTTTTTTTTTTTTTTTTTTTTTTTTTTTTTTTACAATAATTACTCAATTTACAATTTTTACAATTTAATACTAGATTTATGTACACAGATTCACAGCCACTTGTATTCAAGGAATTCAGTCAGAGAGTAGAAGGCATTCTCTCTCAAGAATGCCCCCACCTCCTTTTTAAACAAACGCAATGGCAGATTGGTCACTCTCGCAGGGATACAACCGTAGAACCGTAGCCCCCAGATCCTGAAGTTTTCGCTCCTCCTCAGTCTATGGAAAGGAACAACTAGCGTACCTGTACCCTGGTGTTGTACACATTCTTATTTACAGAAAACGACTTAAAATTAATTTTTACATAGATTAAACATTCAAATATATACAGTGCTGGAGTGGTAAATATATTCATCTCCCTAAAGCTATTTCTACAGTTATATTTGTTTACAGCTATTTATACAGATTTGTATGTAATATTTGTTTGTCTGATGTGTTTTTCAGATTTGTTAAGAAATTCGACGTAATCGAAGGTAGCGTTCCGCCCTGCCAAGAAATAATAATAGGTTTGTTTGTCAGATTTGTATGTAATATTTGTTTGTCAGATGTGTTTTTCAGATTTGTTAAGAAATTCGACGTAATCTAAGGTAGCGTTCCGCCCCGCCAAGAAATAATAATAGGTTTGTTTGTCAGATTTGTATGTAATATTTGTTTGTCAGATCTGTTTTTCAGATTTGTTAAGAAATTCGACGTAATCTAAGGTAGCGTTCCGCCCCGCCAAGAAATAATAATAGGTTTGTTCCAACCACAGTTTGGCACTCCTGAAGCATGATCAGATGAATTTGCACCTGAAATTTGACGTCGGATGACTTCATATTTTACGTACACACAAATTGATCGACCTCAAATTTGTTTGTCAGATTTGTATGTAGAATTTGTTTGTCAGATTTGTATGTAATATTTGTTTGTCAGATGTGTTTTTCAGATTTGTTAAGAAATTCGATTTAATCTAAGGTAGCGTTCCGCCTCGCCAAGAAATAATAATAGGTTTGTATGTCAGATTTGTATGTAATATTTGTTTGTCAGATGTGTTTTTCAGATTTGTTAAGAAATTCGACGTAATCTAAGGAAGCGTTCCGCCCCGCCAAGAATTAATAATAGGTTTGTTCCAACCACAGTTTGGCACTCCTGAAGCATGATCAGATGAATTTGCACCTGAAATTTGACGTCGGATGACTTCATATTTTCCGTACACACAAATTGAATGACCTCAAATTTGTTTGTCAGATTTGTATGTAGAATTTGTTTGTCAGATATGTATGTAAAATTTGTTTGTCAGATGTGTTTTTCAGATTTGTTAAGAAATTCGACGTAATCTAAGGTAGCGTTCCGCCCCGCCAAGAAATAATAATAGGTTGGTTCCAACCACAGTTTGGAACTCCTGGAGCATGCTAAGAAGGATTTGCACCTCAAATTTGTTTGTCAAATTTGTTTGTCAGATTTGTTGTCAAATTTGTGTGTCACATTTGTATGTAAAATTTTTTGTCAGATTTGTATGTAAAGGTTGTTTTTTCACATTTGATTCTCAGAATTGTTGAGAAAATTGACGTAATCTACGGTAGCGTTCAACTCCGCCAAGAATTAGTAACAGCTTGTTCCAACCACAGTTTGGAACTCCTGGAGCATGCTCAGATGAATTTGCACCTGAAATTTGACGTCGGATGACTTCATATTTTACGTACACACAAATTGAATGACCTCAAATTTGTTTGTCAGATTTGTATGTAGAATTTGTTTGTCAGATTTGTATGTAATATTTGTTTGTCTGATGTGTTTTTCAGATTTGTTAAGAAATTCGACGTAATCGAAGGTAGCGTTCCGCCCCGCCAAGAAATAATAATAGGTTTGTTTGTCAGATTTGTATGTAATATTTGTTTGTCAGATGTGTTTTTCAGATTTGTTAAGAAATTCGACGTAATCTAAGGTAGCGTTCCGCCCCGCCAAGAAATAATAATAGGTTTGTTTGTCAGATTTGTATGTAATATTTGTTTGTCAGATCTGTTTTTCAGATTTGTTAAGAAATTCGACGTAATCTAAGGTAGCGTTCCGCCCCGCCAAGAAATAATAATAGGTTTGTTCCAACCACAGTTTGGCACTCCTGAAGCATGATCAGATGAATTTGCACCTGAAATTTGACGTCGGATGACTTCATATTTTACGTACACACAAATTGATCGACCTCAAATTTGTTTGTCAGATTTGTATGTAGAATTTGTTTGTCAGATTTGTATGTAATATTTGTTTGTCAGATGTGTTTTTCAGATTTGTTAAGAAATTCGACGTAATCTAAGGTAGCGTTCCGCCCCGCCAAGAAATAATAATAGGTTTGTATGTCAGATTTGTATGTAATATTTGTTTGTCAGATGTGTTTTTCAGATTTGTTAAGAAATTCGACGTAATCTAAGGTAGCGTTCCGCCCCGCCAAGAAATAATAATAGGTTTGTTCCAACCACAGTTTGGCACTCCTGAAGCATGATCAGATGAATTTGCACCTGAAATTTTACGTCGGATGACTTCATATTTTACGTACACACAAATTGAATGACCTCAAATTTGTTTGTCAGATTTGTATGTAGAATTTGTTTGTCAGATATGTATGTAAAATTTGTTTGTCAGATGTGTTTTTCAGATTTGTTAAGAAATTCGACGTAATCTAAGGTAGCGTTCCGCCCCGCCAAGAAATAATAATAGGTTGGTTCCAACTACAGTTTGGAACTCCTGGAGCATGCTAAGAAGGATTTGCACCTCAAATTTGTTTGTCAAATTTGTTTGTCAGATTTGTTGTCAAATTTGTGTGTCACATTTGTATGTAAAATTTTTTGTCAGATTTGTATGTAAAGTTTGTTTTTTCACATTTGATTCTCAGAATTGTTGAGAAAATTGACGTAATCTACGGTAGCGTTCAACTCCGCCAAGAATTAGTAATAGCTTGTTCCAACCACAGTTTGGAACTCCTGGAGCATGCTCAGATGAATTTGCACCTGAACTTTGACATCGGATGACTTCATATTTTACGTACACACAAATTGATCGACCTCAAATTTGTTTGTCAGATTTGTATGTAGAATTTGTTTGTCAGATTTGTATGTAATATTTGTTTGTCAGATGTGTTTTTCAGATTTGTTAAGAAATTCGATTTAATCTTAGGTAGCGTTCCGCCCCGCCAAGAAATAATAATAGGTTTGTATGTCAGATTTGTATGTAATATTTGTTTGTCAGATGTGTTTTTCAGATTTGTTAAGAAATTCGACGTAATCTAAGGAAGCGTTCCGCCCCGCCAAGAATTAATAATAGGTTTGTTCCAACCACAGTTTGGCACTCCTGAAGCATGATCAGATGAATTTGCACCTGAAATTTGACGTCGGATGACTTCATATTTTCCGTACACACAAATTGAATGACCTCAAATTTGTTTGTCAGATTTGTATGTAGAATTTGTTTGTCAGATATGTATGTAAAATTTGTTTGTCAGATGTGTTTTTCAGATTTGTTAAGAAATTCGACGTAATCTAAGGTAGCGTTCCGCCCCGCCAAGAAATAATAATAGGTTGGTTCCAACCACAGTTTGGAACTCCTGGAGCATGCTAAGAAGGATTTGCACCTCAAATTTGTTTGTCAAATTTGTTTGTCAGATTTGTTGTCAAATTTGTGTGTCACATTTGTATGTAAAATTTTTTGTCAGATTTGTATGTAAAGTTTGTTTTTTCACATTTGATTCTCAGAATTGTTGAGAAAATTGACGTAATCTACGGTAGCGTTCAACTCCGCCAAGAATTAGTAATAGCTTGTTCCAACCACAGTTTGGAACTCCTGGAGCATGCTCAGATGAATTTGCACCTGAACTTTGACGTCGGATGACTTCATATTTTACGTACACACAAATTGAATGACCTCAAATTTGTTTGTCAGATTTGTATGTAGAATTTGTTTGTCAGATTTGTATGTAATATTTGTTTGTCAGATGTGTTTTTCAGATTTGTTAAGAAATTCGATTTAATCCAAGGTAGCGTTCCGCCCCGCCAAGAAATAATAATAGGTTTGTATGTCAGATTTGTATGTAATATTTGTTTGTCAGATGTGTTTTTCAGATTTGTTAAGAAATTCGACGTAATCTAAGGAAGCGTTCCGCCCCGCCAAGAAATAATAATAGGTTTGTTCCAACCACAGTTTGGCACTCCTGAAGCATGATCAGATGAATTTGCACCTGAAATTTGACGTCGGATGACTTCATATTTTACGTACACACAAATTGAATGACCTCAAATTTGTTTGTCAGATTTGTATGTAGAATTTGTTTGTCAGATATGTATGTAAAATTTGTTTGTCAGATGTGTTTTTCAGATTTGTTAAGAAATTCGACGTAATCTAAGGTAGCGTTCCGCCCAGCCAAGAAATAATAATAGGTTGGTTCCAACCACAGTTTGGAACTCCTGGAGCATGCTAAGAAGGATTTGCACCTCAAATTTGTTTGTCAAATTTGTTTGTCAGATTTGTTGTCAAATTTGTGTGTCACATTTGTATGTAAAATTTTTTGTCAGATTTGTAAGTAAAGGTTTTTTTTTCACATTTGATTCTCAGAATTGTTGAGAAAATTGACGTAATCTACGGTAGCGTTCAACTCCGCCAAGAATTAGTAACAGCTTGTTCCAACCACAGTTTGGAACTCCTGGAGCATGCTCAGATGAATTTGCACCTGAAATTTGACGTCGGATGACTTCATATTTTACATACACACAAATTGATCGACCTCAAATTTGTTTGTCAGATTTGTATGTAGAATTTGTTTGTCAGATTTGTATGTAATATTTGTTTGTCAGATGTGTTTTTCAGATTTGTTAAGAAATTCGACGTAATCGAAGGTAGCGTTCCGCCCCGCCAAGAAATAATAATAGGTTTGTTTGTCAGATTTGTATGTAATATTGTTTGTCAGATGTGTTTTTCAGATTTGTTAAGAAATTCGACGTAATCTAAGGTAGCGTTCCGCCCCGCCAAGAAATAATAATAGGTTTGTTCCAACCACAGTTTGGCACTCCTGAAGCTTGATCAGATGAATTTGCACCTGAAATTTGACGTCGGTTGATTTCATATTTTACGTACACACAAATTGAATGACCTCAAATTTGTTTGTCAGATTTGTAAGTAGAATTTGTTTGTCAGATTTGTATGTAAAGTTTGTTTTTTCACATTTGATTGTCAGAATTGTTGAGAAAATTGACGTAATCTACGGTAGCGTTCAACTCCGCCAAGAATTAGTAATAGCTTGTTCCAACCACAGTTTGGAACTCCTGGAGCATGCTCAGATGAATTTGCACCTGAAATTTGACGTCGGATGACTTCATATTTTACGTACACACAAATTGAATGACCTCAAATTTGTTTGTCAGATTTGTATGTAGAATTTGTTTGTCAGATATGTATGTAAAATTTGTTTGTCAGATGTGTTTTTCAGATTTGTTAAGAAATTCGACGTAATCTAAGGTAGCGTTCCGCCCCGCCAAGAAATAATAATAGGTTGGTTCCAACCACAGTTTGGAACTCCTGGAGCATGCTCAGATGAATTTGCACCTGAAATTTGACGTCGGATGACTTCATATTTTACGTACACACAAATTGAATGACCTCAAATTTGTTTGTCTGATTTGTAAGTAGAATTTGTTTGTCAGATTTGTATGTAATATTTGTTAGTCAGATGTGTTTTTCAGATTTGTTAAGAAATTCGACGTAATCTAAGGTAGCGTTCCGCCCCGCCAAGAAATAATAATAGGTTTGTTTGTCAGATTTGTATGTAATATTTGTTTGTCAGATGTGTTTTTCAGATTTGTTAAGAAATTCGACGTAATCTAAGGTAGCGTTCCGCCCCGCCAAGAAATAATAATAGGATTGTTCCAACCACAGTTTGGCACTCCTGAAGCATGATCAGATGAATTTGCACCTGAAATTTGACTTCGGATGACTTCATATTTTACGTACACACAAATTGAATGACCTCAAATTTGTTTGTCAGATTTGTATGTAGAATTTGTTTGTCATATATGTATGTAAAATTTGTTTGTCAGATGTGTTTTTCAGATTTGTTAAGAAATTCGACGTAATCTAAGGTAGCGTTCCGCCCCGCCAAGAAATAATAATAGGTTGGTTCCAACCACAGTTTGGAACTCCTGGAGCATGCTAAGAAGGATTTGCACCTCAAATTTGTTTGTCAAATTTGTTTGTCAGATTTGTTGTCAAATTTGTGTGTCACATTTGTATGTAAAATTTTTGTCAGATTTGTATGTAAAGGTTGTTTTTTCACATTTGATTCTCAGAATTGTTGAGAAAATTGACGTAATCTACGGTAGCGTTCAACTCCGCCAAGAATTAGTAACAGCTTGTTCCAACCACAGTTTGGAACTCCTGGAGCATGCTCAGATGAATTTGCACCTGAAATTTGACGTCGGATGACTTCATATTTTACGTACACACAAATTGATCGACCTCAAATTTGTTTGTCAGATTTGTATGTAGAATTTGTTTGTCAGATTTGTATGTAATATTTGTTGTCAGATGTGTTTTTCAGATTTGTTAAGAAATTCGACGTAATCTAAGGTAGCGTTCCGCCCCGCCAAGAAATAATAATAGGTTTGTTCCAACCACAGTTTGGCACTCCTGAAGCTTGATCAGATGAATTTGCACCTGAAATTTGACGTCGGATGACTTCATATTTTACGTACACACAAATTGAATGACCTCAAATTTGTTTGTCAGATTTGTAAGTAGAATTTGTTTGTCAGATTTGTATGTAAAGTTTGTTTTTTCACATTTGATTGTCAGAATTGTTGAGAAAATTGACGTAATCTACGGTAGCGTTCAACTCCGCCAAGAATTAGTAATAGCTTGTTCCAACCACAGTTTGGAACTCCTGGAGCATGCTCAGATGAATTTGCACCTGAAATTTGACGTCGGATGACTTCATATTTTACGTACACACAAATTGAATGACCTCAAATTTGTTTGTCAGATTTGTATGTAGAATTTGTTTGTCAGATATGTATGTAAAATTTGTTTGTCAGATGTGTTTTTCAGATTTGTTAAGAAATTCGACGTAATCTAAGGTAGCGTTCCGCCCCGCCAAGAAATAATAATAGGTTGGTTCCTACCACAGTTTGGAACTCCTGGAGCATGCTAAGAAGGATTTGCACCTCAAATTTGTTTGTCAAATTTGTTTGTCAGATTTGTGTGTCAAATTTGTTTCACCGGTTTGCTTGTCAGATTTGTTGAGAAATTTGACGCAATCTACGATAGCGTTCAACCCCGCAAAGAAATAATATTAGATTTGTTCCAACAACAGTTTGGAACTCCTGAAAAATGATCAGAAAGTTTGCACCTCAAATTTGACGTTGGTTGACTTCATATTTTACGTACACACAAATTGAATGACCTCAAATTTGTTTCTCAGATTTGTATGTAGAATTTGTTTGTCAGATATGTATGTAAAATTTGTTTGTCAGATGTGTTTTTCAGATTTGTTAAGAAATTCGACGTAATCTACAGTAGCGTTCCCCCCCGCCAAGAAATAATAATAGGTTTGTTCCAACCACAGTTTGGAACTCCTGGAGCATGCTAAGAAGGATTTGCACCTCAAATTTGTTTGTCAAATTTGTTTGTCAGATTTGTTGTCAAATTTGTGTGTCACATTTGTATGTAAAATTTTTGTCAGTGTTGAAGCCAGAGTCGGCATTTTTAAATTCAAATTATTAAAAAAAAAAAAAAAAGGATTAAACTGTAGAAATATGTAAAATGTTTTGAAAAAATACGCAAATCGTTCCTTAAAGACTATTGTATCGGCATAAACAAAAGTGCCCTTCGGACCAACAGCGTCTGTTCAACGGGGACAATGAGTCAGTGTTAAACGATTATTACAAGAGAGAGGACGTTATCTGTGTGATTAGTTTAGTTGTTTTTTCGAGAGACATTTGTCCGTAAGTCGTGACGGTTAATTGTGAGGCTTCATGAGGTTTACCGGTCAGTTTATAACCGTCTGCAATCGTACCATCCGAGTCTACGTGTCCAGTGAAGATTCCCGTTTGCATCGTCCGTCGTCAGTGGTACCACTCACCGCATCAGCTGGTTCTTCGTTCGAATTCGACCGCCAAAGTTTGAATTACGTCAGTCGTCACGTCACAAGTCATCTCCGAGGTCCTCTGTCTTTCCAAGGTAGTCAATATTATTTATCCAATAATTCCTTTGTTTTCTTAATGGGCTATTTGTCATGTTCATCTATTAAAAGACGTTTACTATAATCCTTTGTTTATATAGCCCTTTAAATTGCTCTTTAAATTGTTGTTTTCGTTCCGACCATTAAATCTGTTTAAATTACAACTTCTTTTTTTGTCTTTTACCTAAATTGCTCCAGATTTAGATTTTAGGTAATTTGAGAATTTCGTTAAATTTTTGGCACGGATTTGTGGTTAAAATTATTGAGCTGCCTCCGGCCAAATCAGTCAGATTTGTATGTAAAGGTTGTTTTTTCACATTTGATTCTCAGAATTGTTGAGAAAATTGACGTAATCTACGGTAGCGTTCAACTCCGCCAAGAATTAGTAACAGCTTGTTCCAACCACAGTTTGGAACTCCTGGAGCATGCTCAGATGAATTTGCACCTGAAATTTGACGTCGGATGACTTCATATTTTACGTACACACAAATTGATCGACCTCAAATTTGTTTGTCAGATTTGTATGTAGAATTTGTTTGTCAGATTTGTATGTAATATTTGTTTGTCAGATGTGTTTTTCAGATTGTTAAGAAATTCGACGTAATCTAAGGTAGCGTTCCGCCCCGCCAAGAAATAATAATAGGTTTGTTCCAACCACAGTTTGGCACTCCTGAAGCATGATCAGATGAATTTGCACCTGAAATTTGACGTCGGATGACTTCATATTTTACGTACACACAAATTGAATGACCTCAAATTTGTTTGTCAGATTTGTATGTAGAATTTGTTTGTCTGATATGTATGTAAAATTTGTTTGTCAGATGTGTTTTTCAGATTTGTTAAGAAATTCGACGTAATCTAAGGTAGCGTTCCGCCCGCCAAGAAATAATAATAGGTTGGTTCCAACCACAGTTTGGAACTCCTGGAGCATGCTAAGAAGGATTTGCACCTCAAATTGTTTGTCAAATTTGTTTGTCAGATTTGTTGTCAAATTTGTGTGTCACATTTGTATGTAAAATTTTTTGTCAGATTTGTATGTAAAGGTTGTTTTTCACATTTGATTCTCAGAATTGTTGAGAAAATTGACGTAATCTACGGTAGCGTTCAAACTCCGCCAAGAATTAGTAACAGCTTGTTCCAACCACAGTTTGGAACTCCTGGAGCATGCTCAGATGAATTTGCACCTGAAATTTGACGTCGGATGACTTCATATTTACGTACACACAAATTGATCGACCTCAAATTTGTTTGTCAGATTTGTATGTAGAATTTGTTTGTCAGATTTGTATGTAATATTTGTTTGTCAGATGTGTTTTTCAGATTTGTTAAGAAATTCGACGTAATCTAAGGTAGCGTTCCGCCCCGCCAAGAAATAATAATAGGTTTGTTCCAACCACAGTTTGGCACTCCTGAAGCATGATCAGATGAATTTGCACCTGAAATTTGACGTCGGATGACTTCATATTTTACGTACACACAAATTGAATGACCTCAAATTTGTTTGTCAGATTTGTATGTAGAATTTGTTTGTCAGATTTGTATGTAATATTTGTTTGTCTGATGTGTTTTTCAGATTTGTTAAGAAATTCGACGTAATCGAAGGTAGCGTTCCGCCCCGCCAAGAAATAATAATAGGTTTGTTTGTCAGATTTGTATGTAATATTTGTTTGTCAGATGTGTTTTTCAGATTTGTTAAGAAATTCGACGTAATCTAAGGTAGCGTTCCGCCCCGCCAAGAAATAATAATAGGTTTGTTTGTCAGATTTGTATGTAATATTGTTTGTCAGATCTGTTTTTCAGATTTGTTAAGAAATTCGACGTAATCTAAGGTAGCGTTCCGCCCCGCCAAGAAATAATAATAGGTTTGTTCCAACCACAGTTTGGCACTCCTGAAGCATGATCAGATGAATTTGCACCTGAAATTTGACGTCGGATGACTTCATATTTTACGTACACACAAATTGATCGACCTCAAATTTGTTTGTCAGATTTGTATGTAGAATTGTTTGTCAGATTTGTATGTAATATTTGTTTGTCAGATGTGTTTTTCAGATTTGTTAAGAAATTCGACGTAATCTAAGGTAGCGTTCCGCCCCGCCAAGAATAATAATAGGTTTGTATGTCAGATTTGTATGTAATATTTGTTAGTCAGATGTTTTTCAGATTTGTTAAGAAATTCGACGTAATCTAAGGTAGCGTTCCGCCCCGCCAAGAATAATAATAGGTTTGTTCCAACCACAGTTTGGCACTCCTGAAGCATGATCAGATGAATTTGCACCTGAAATTTTACGTCGGATGACTTCATATTTTACGTACACACAAATTGAATGACCTCAAATTTGTTTGTCAGATTTGTATGTAGAATTTGTTTGTCAGATATGTATGTAAAATTTGTTTGTCAGATGTGTTTTTCAGATTTGTTAAGAAATTCGACGTAATCTAAGGTAGCGTTCCGCCCCGCCAAGAAATAATAATAGATTGGTTCCAACTACAGTTTGGAACTCCTGGAGCATGCTAAGAAGGATTTGCACCTCAAATTTGTTTGTCAAATTTGTTTGTCAGATTTGTTGTCAAATTTGTGTGTCACATTTGTATGTAAAATTTTTTGTCAGATTGTATGTAAAGTTTGTTTTTTCACATTTGATTCTCAGAATTGTTGAGAAAATTGACGTAATCTACGGTAGCGTTCAACTCCGCCAAGAATTAGTAATAGCTTGTTCCAACCACAGTTTGGAACTCCTGGAGCATGCTCAGATGAATTTGCACCTGAACTTTGACATCGGATGACTTCATATTTTACGTACACACAAATTGATCGACCTCAAATTTGTTTGTCAGATTTGTATGTAGAATTTGTTTGTCAGATTTGTATGTAATATTTGTTTGTCAGATGTGTTTTTCAGATTTGTTAAGAAATTCGACGTAATCTAAGGAAGCGTTCCGCCCCGCCAAGAAATAATAATAGGTTGGTTCCAACCACAGTTTGGAACTCCTGGAGCATGCTAAGAAGGATTTGCACCTCAAATTTGTTTGTCAAATTTGTTTGTCAGATTTGTTGTCAAATTTGTGTGTCACATTTGTATGTAAAATTTTTTGTCAGATTTGTATGTAAAGTTTGTTTTTTCACATTTGATTCTCAGAATTGTTGAGAAAATTGACGTAATCTACGGTAGCGTTCAACTCCGCCAAGAATTAGTAATAGCTTGTTCCAACCACAGTTTGGAACTCCTGGAGCATGCTCAGATGAATTTGCACCTGAACTTTGACGTCGGATGACTTCATATTTTACGTACACACAAATTGAATGACCTCAAATTTGTTTGTCAGATTTGTATGTAGAATTTGTTGTCAGATTTGTATGTAATATTTGTTTGTCAGATGTGTTTTTCAGATTTGTTAAGAAATTCGATTTAATCCAAGGTAGCGTTCCGCCCCGCCAAGAAATAATAATAGGTTTGTATGTCAGATTTGTATGTAATATTTGTTTGTCAGATGTGTTTTTCAGATTTGTTAAGAAATTCGACGTAATCTAAGGAAGCGTTCCGCCCCGCCAAGAAATAATAATAGGTTTGTTCCAACCACAGTTTGGCACTCCTGAAGCATGATCAGATGAATTTGCACCTGAAATTTGACGTCGGATGACTTCATATTTTACGTACACACAAATTGAATGACCTCAAATTTGTTTGTCAGATTTGTATGTAGAATTTGTTTGTCAGATATGTATGTAAAATTGTTTGTCAGATGTTTTTCAGATTTGTTAAGAAATTCGACGTAATCTAAGGTAGCGTTCCGCCCCGCCAAGAAATAATAATAGGTTGGTTCCAACCACAGTTTGGAACTCCTGGAGCATGCTAAGAAGGATTTGCACCTCAAATTTGTTTGTCAATTTGTTTGTCAGATTTGTTGTCAAATTTGTGTGTCACATTTGTATGTAAAATTTTTTGTCAGATTTGTAAGTAAAGGTTGTTTTTTCACATTTGATTCTCAGAATTGTTGAGAAATTGACGTAATCTACGGTAGCGTTCAACTCCGCCAAGAATTAGTAACAGCTTGTTCCAACCACAGTTTGGAACTCCTGGAGCATGCTCAGATGAATTTGCACCTGAAATTGACGTCGGATGACTTCATATTTTACATACACACAAATTGATCGACCTCAAATTTGTTTGTCAGATTTGTATGTAGAATTTGTTGTCAGATTTGTATGTAATATTGTTTGTCAGATGTGTTTTTCAGATTTGTTAAGAAATTCGACGTAATCGAAGGTAGCGTTCCGCCCCGCCAAGAAATAATAATAGGTTTGTTTGTCAGATTTGTATGTAATATTTGTTTGTCAGATGTGTTTTTCAGATTTGTTAAGAAATTCGACGTAATCTAAGGTAGCGTTCCGCCCCGCCAAGAAATAATAATAGGTTTGTTCCAACCACAGTTTGGCACTCCTGAAGCTTGATCAGATGAATTTGCACCTGAAATTTGACGTCGGTTGATTTCATATTTTACGTACACACAAATTGAATGACCTCAAATTTGTTTGTCAGATTTGTAAGTAGAATTTGTTTGTCAGATTTGTATGTAAAGTTTTTTTTCACATTTGATTGTCAGAATTGTTGAGAAAATTGACGTAATCTACGGTAGCGTTCAACTCCGCCAAGAATTAGTAATAGCTTGTTCCAACCACAGTTTGGAACTCCTGGAGCATGCTCAGATGAATTTGCACCTGAAATTTGACGTCGGATGACTTCATATTTACGTACACACAAATTGAATGACCTCAAATTTGTTTGTCAGATTTGTATGTAGAATTTGTTTGTCAGATATGTATGTAAAATTTGTTTGTCAGATGTGTTTTTCAGATTTGTTAAGAAATTCGACGTAATCTAAGGTAGCGTTCCGCCCCGCCAAGAAATAATAATAGGTTGGTTCCAACCACAGTTTGGAACTCCTGGAGCATGCTCAGATGAATTTGCACCTGAAATTTGACGTCGGATGACTTCATATTTTACGTACACACAAATTGAATGACCTAAATTTGTTTGTCTGATTTGTAGTAGAATTTGTTTGTCAGATTTGTATGTAATATTGTTAGTCAGATGTGTTTTTCAGATTTGTTAAGAAATTCGACGTAATCTAAGGTAGCGTTCCGCCCCGCCAAGAAATATAATAGGTTTGTTTGTCAGATTTGTATGTAATATTTGTTTGTCAGATGTGTTTTTCAGATTTGTTAAGAAATTCGACGTAATCTAAGGTAGCGTTCCGCCCCGCCAAGAAATAATAATAGGTTTGTTCCAACCACAGTTTGGCACTCCTGAAGCATGATCAGATGAATTTGCACCTGAAATTTGACTTCGGATGACTTCATATTTTACGTACACACAAATTGAATGACCTCAAATTTGTTTGTCAGATTTGTATGTAGAATTTTTTGTCATATATGTATGTAAATTTGTTGTCAGATGTGTTTTCAGATTTGTTAAGAAATTCGACGTAATCTAAGGTAGCGTTCCGCCCCGCCAAGAAATAATAGGTTGGTTCCAACCACAGTTTGGAACTCCTGGAGCATGCTAAGAAGGATTTGCACCTCAAATTTGTTTGTCAAATTTGTTTGTCAGATTTGTTGTCAAATTTGTGTGTCACATTTGTATGTAAATTTTTTGTCAGATTGTATGTAAAGGTTGTTTTTCACATTTGATTCTCAGAATTGTTGAGAAAATTGACGTAATCTACGGTAGCGTTCAACTCCGCCAAGAATTAGTAACGCTTGTTCCAACCACAGTTTGGAACTCCTGGAGCATGCTCAGATGAATTTGCACCTGAAATTTGACGTCGGATGACTTCATATTTACGTACACACAAATTGATCGACCTCAAATTTGTTTGTCAGATTTGTATGTAGAATTGTTTGTCAGATTTGTATGTAATATTTGTTTGTCAGATGGTTTTTCAGATTTGTTAAGAAATTCGACGTAATCTAAGGTAGCGTTCCGCCCCGCCAAGAAATAATAATAGGTTGTTCCAACCACAGTTTGGCACTCCTGAAGCTTGATCAGATGAATTTGCACCTGAAATTTGACGTCGGATGACTTCATATTTTACGTACACACAAATTGAATGACCTCAAATTTGTTTGTCAGATTTGTAAGTAGAATTTGTTTGTCAGATTTGTATGTAAAGTTTGTTTTTCACATTTGATTGTCAGAATTGTTGAGAAAATTGACGTAATCTACGGTAGCGTTCAACTCCGCCAAGAATTAGTAATAGCTTGTTCCAACCACAGTTTGGAACTCCTGGAGCATGCTCAGATGAATTTGCACCTGAAATTTGACGTCGGATGACTTCATATTTTACGTACACACAAATTGAATGACCTCAAATTTGTTTGTCAGATTTGTATGTAGAATTTGTTTGTCAGATATGTATGTAAAATTTGTTTGTCAGATGTTTTTTCAGATTTGTTAAGAAATTCGACGTAATCTAAGGTAGCGTTCCGCCCCGCCAAGAAATAATAATAGTTGGTTCCAACCACAGTTGGAACTCCTGGAGCATGCTAAGAAGGATTTGCACCTCAAATTTGTTTGTCAAATTTGTTTGTCAGATTTGTGTGTCAAATTTGTTTCACCGGTTTGCTTGTCAGATTTGTTGAGAAATTTGACGCAATCTACGATAGCGTTCAACCCCGCAAAGAAATAATAGATTTGTTCCAACAACAGTTTGGAACTCCTGAAGAATGCAGAAAGTTTGCACCTCAAATTTGACGTTGGTTGACTTCATATTTTACGTACACACAAATTGAATGACCTCAAATTTGTTTCTCAGATTTGTATGTAGAATTTGTTTGTCAGATATGTATGTAAATTTGTTTGTCAGATGTTTTTCAGATTTGTTAAGAAATTCGACGTAATCTACAGTAGCGTTCCCCCCCGCCAAGAAATAATAATAGGTTTGTTCCAACCACAGTTTGGAACTCCTGGAGCATGCTAAGAAGGATTTGCACCTCAAATTTGTTTGTCAAATTTGTTTGTCAGATTTGTTGTCAAATTTGTGTGTCACATTTGTATGTAAAATTTTTGTCAGATTTGTATGTAAAGTTGTTTTTTTCACATTTGATTCTCAGAATTGTTGAGAAAATTGACGTAATCTACGGTAGCGTTCAACTCCGCCAAGAAAGTAACATTCCAACCACAGTTTGGAACTCCTGGAGCATGCTCAGATGAATTTGCACCTGAAATTTGACGTCGGATGACTTCAGTACACAATTGATGACCTCAAATTTGTTTGTCAGATTTGTATGTAGAATTTGTTTGTCAGATTTGTATGTATTTGTTTGTCAGATGTGTTTTTCAGATTTGTTAAGAAATTCGACGTAATCTAAGGTAGCGTTCCGCCCGCCAAGAATAATAATAGGTTTGTTCCAACCACAGTTTGGCACTCCTGAAGCATGATCAGATGAATTTGCACCTGAAATTTGACGTCGGATGACTTCATATTTTACGTACACACAAATTGATCGACCTCAAATTGTTTGTCAGATTTGTATGTAGAATTTGTTTTCAGAATAATAATAGTGTTGTTCCAACCACAGTTTGGAACTCCTGGAGCATGCTAAGAGGATTTGCACCTCAAATTGTTGTCAAATTTTTTGTCATGTCAAATTTGTTGTCACATTTGTATGTAAATTTTTGTCAGATTTGTAGTAAAGGTTGTTTTTCACATTTGATTCTCAGAATTGTTGAGAAAATTGACGTAATCTACGGTAGCGTTCAACCCGCCAAGAATTAGTAACAGTTGTTCCAACCACAGTTTGGAACTCCTGGAGCATGCTCAGATGAATTTGCACCTGAAATTTGACGTCGGATGACTTCATATTTTACGTACACACAAATTGATGACCTCAAATTTGTTTGTCAGATTTGTATGTAGAATTTGTTTGTCAGATTGTATGTAAATTTCAGATGTGTTTTTCAGATTGTTAAGAAATTCGACGTAATCGAAGGTAGCGCGCCCCGCCAAGAAATAATTGTTTGTTTGTCAGATTTGTATGTAATATTTGTTTGTCAGATGTGTTTTCAGATTTGTTAAGAAATTCGACGTAATCTAAGGTAGCGTTCCCCCGCCAAGAAATAATATAGGTTTGTTCCAACCACAGTTTGGAACTCCTGGAGCATGCTCAGATGAATTTGCACCTGAAATTTGACGTCGGATGACTTCATATTTTACGTACACACAAATTGATGACCTCAAATTTGTTTGTCAGATTTGTATGTAGAATTTGTTTGTCAGATTTGTATGTAATATTTGTTTGTCAGATGTGTTTTTCAGATTTGTTAAGAAATTCGACGTAATCTAAGGTAGCGTTCCGCCCGCCAAGAAATAATAATAGGTTTGTTCCAACCACAGTTTGGACTCCTGAGATCAGATGAATTTGCACCTGAAATTTGACGTCGGATGACTTCATATTTACGTACACAAAGAATGACCTCAAATTTGTTTGTCAGATTTGTATGTAGAATTTGTTTGTCAGATTTGTATGTAAAGTTTGTTTTCACATTTGATTGTCAGAATTGTTGAGAAAATTGACGTAATCTACGGTAGCGTTCAACTCCGCCAAGAATTAGTAATAGCTTGTTCCAACCACAGTTTGGAACTCCTGGAGCATGCTCAGATGAATTTGCACCTGAAATTTGACGTCGGATGACTTCATATTTTACGTACACACAAATTGAATGACCTCAAATTGTTTGTCAGATTTGTATGTAGAATTTGTTTGTCAGATTGTATGTAAATTTGTTTGTCAATGTTTTTCAGATTTGTTAAGAAATTCGACGTAATCTAGGTAGCGTTCCCCCGCCAAGAATAATAATAGGTTGTTCCAACCACAGTTTGGAACTCCTGGAGCATGCTAAGAAGGATTGCACCTCAAATGTTGTCAAATTTGTTTGTCAATTGTTGTCAAATTGTGTTTTGTATGTAAAATTTTTTGTCAGATTTGTAAATGTTTTTCACATTGATTTCAGAATTGTTGAGAAAATTGACGTAATCTACGGTAGCGTTCAACCCGCCAAGAATAGTAACAGTTGTTCCAACCACAGTTTGGAACTCCTGGAGCATGTCAGATGAATTTGCACCTGAAATTTGACGTCGGATGACTTCATATTTTACGTACACAAATTGATGACCTCAAATTTGTTTGTCAGATTTGTATGTAGAATTTGTTTGTCAGATTGTATGTAAATTTGTTTGTCAGATGTGTTTTCAGATTGTTAAGAAATTGACGTAATCTAGGTAGCGTTCGCCCCGCCAAGAATATAATAGTTTGTTCCAACCACAGTTTGGACTCCTGAAGCATGATCAGATGAATTTGCACCTGAAATTTGACGTCGGATGACTTCATATTTTACGTAACACAAATTGATGACCTCAAATTTGTTGTCAGATTTGTATGTAGAATTTGTTTGTCAGATATGTATGTAAAATTTGTTTGTCAGATGTGTTTTTCAGATTGTTAAGAAATTCGACGTAATCTAAGGTAGCGTTCCGCCCGCCAAGAAATAATAATAGGTTGTTCCAACCACAGTTTGGAACTCCTGGAGCATGCTAAGAAGGATTTGCACCTCAAATTTGTTTGTCAAATTTGTTTGTCAGATTTGTTGTCAAATTTGTGTCACATTTGTATGTAAAATTTTTTGTCAGATTTGTAGTAAAGTTGTTTTTTCACATTTGATTCTCAGAATTGTTGAGAAAATTGACGTAATCTACGTAGCGTTCAACTCCGCCAAGAATAGTAACAGCTTGTTCCAACCACAGTTTGGAACTCCTGGAGCATGCTCAGATGAATTTGCACCTGAAATTTGACGTCGGATGACTTCATTTTACGTACACACAAATGATCGACCTCAAATTTGTTTGTCAGATTTGTATGTAGAATTTGTTTGTCAGATTTGTATGTATATTTGTTTGTCAGATGTTTTTCAGATTTGTTAAGAAATTCGACGTAATCGAAGGTAGCGTTCCGCCCCGCCAAGAAATAATAATAGGTTTGTTTGTCAGATTTGTATGTAATATTTGTTTGTCAGATGTGTTTTTCAGATTTGTTAAGAAATTCGACGTAATCTAAGGTAGCGTTCCGCCCCGCCAAGAAATAATAATAGGTTTGTTCCAACCACAGTTTGGAACTCCTGAGCATGCTCAGATGAATTTGCACCTGAAATTGACGTCGGATGACTTCATATTTTACGTACACACAAATTGATGACCTCAAATTTGTTTGTCAGATTTGTATGTAGAATTTGTTTGTCAGATGTATGTAAATTGTTTGTCAGATGTGTTTTTCAGATTTGTTAAGAAATTCGACGTAATCTAAGGTAGCGTTCCGCCCCGCCAAGAATAATAATAGGTTTGTTCCAACCACAGTTTGGCACTCCTGAGCATCAGATGATTTGCACCTGAAATTTGTGACTTCATATTTTGTCATTGTGTCAAATTTGTTGTCAGATTTGTAGTAAATTTTTGTCTTTGTGTAAATTGTTTTTTCACATTTGATTCAGAATGTGAGAAAATTGACGTAATACGGTAGCGTTCAACTCCGCCAAGAATTAGTAATAGCTTGTTCCAACCACAGTTTGGAACTCCTGGAGCATGTCAGATGAATTTGCACCTGAAATTTGACGTCGGATGACTTCATATTTTACGTACACACAAATTGAATGACTCAACTTGTTGTCAGATTTGTATGTAGAATTTGTTTGTCAGATGTATGTAATTTGTTTGTAGATGTGTTTTTCAGATTTGTTAAGAAATTCGACGTAATCTAAGGTAGCGTTCCGCCCCGCCAAAAATAATAATAGGTTGTTCCAACCACAGTTTGGAACTCCTGGAGCATGCTAAGAAGGATTTGCACCTCAAATTTGTCAAATTTTTTGTCATTGTTGTCAAATTGTGTGTCAATTTGTAAATTTTTTGTCAGATTGTATGTAAAGTTTTTTTCACATTGATTCTCAGAATTGTGAGAAAATTGACGAATCTACGGTAGCGTTCAACTCCGCAAGAATTAGTAATAGCTTGTTCCAACCACAGTTTGGAACTCCTGGAGCATGCAGATGAATTTGCACCTAAATTTGTCGGATGACTTCATATTTTACGTACACACAAATGATCGACCTCAAATTGTTTGTCAGATTTGTATGTAGAATTTTGTCAGATTTGTATGTAAATTTGTTTGTCAATGTTTTTCAGATTTGTAGAAATTCGACGTAATCTAGGTAGCGTTCCGCCCCGCCAAGAAAAATAATAGGTTGGTTCCAACCACAGTTTGGAACTCCTGGAGCATGCTAAGAAGGATTTGCACTCAAATTTGTTTGTCAAATTTGTTTGTCAGATTGTTGTCAATTTGTGTGTCACATTTGTATGTAAATTTTTTGTCACATTTGTATGTAAAGTTGTTTTTCACATTGATTCTCAGAATTGTTGAGAAAATTGACGTAATCTACGGTAGCGTTCAACTCCGCCAAGAATAGTAACACTTGTTCCAACCACAGTTTGGAACTCCTGGAGCATGCGATAAATTGCACCTGAATTTGACGTCGGGATTCATTTACGTACACACAATTGATCACCTCAAATTTGTTTGTCAGATTTGTATGTAGAATTTGTTTGTCGATTTGTATGTAATTTGTTGTGTTTTTCAGATTTGTAAGAATTCGAGTAATCGAAGGTGTTCCGTCAGAGGTTGGTTTTGTATGTAATTTGTTTGTCAGATGTGTTTTTTCAGATTTGTTAAGAAATTCGACGTAATCTAGGTAGCGTTCCGCCCCGCCAAGAATAATATAGGTTTGTTCCAACCACAGTTTGGAACTCCTGGAAGCTTGATCAGATGAATTTGCACCTGAAATTTGACGTCGGATGACTTCATATTTTACGTACACACAAATTGAATGACCTCAAATTTGTTTGTCAGATTGTAGTAAATTGTTTGTCAGATTTGTATGTAAAGTTTGTTTTTTCATTTGATTCTCAGAATTGTTGAGAAAATTGACGTAATCTACGGTAGCGTTCAACTCCGCCAAGAATATAATAGCTTGTTCCAACCACAGTTTGGAACTCCTGGAGCATGCTCAGATGAATTTGCACCTGAAATTTGACGTCGGATGACTTCATTTTACGTACACACAAATTGAATGACTCAAATTTTTTTGTCAGATTTGTATGTAGAATTTGTTTGTCAGTGTATGTAAAATTTGTTTGTCAGAGTGTTTTCAGATTTGTTAAGAAATTCGACGTAATCTAAGGTAGCGTTCCGCCCGCCAAGAAATAATATTGTTCCAACCACAGTTTGGAACTCCTGGAGCATTTGCACAAATTGATTGACCTCAAATTTGTTTGTCAGATTTGTTGTCAAATTTGTTGTCATTTGTATGTAAAATTTTTTGTCAGTATGTAAATTTTTTCAGATTGTTGAGAAATTGACGTAATCTACGGTAGCGTTCCGCCCCGCAAGAATACAGCTTGTTCCAACACAGTTTGGAACTCCTGGAGCATGCTCAGATGAATTTGCACCTGAAATTTGACGTCGGATTTGTTTTCATTTTGTCAAATTTGTTTGTCAGATTTGTTGTCAAATTTGTGTGTCACATTGTATAAAATTTTTTGTCAGATTGTATGTAAAGGTTGCTTTTTTCATTTGATTCAGAATTGTTGAGAAAATTGACGTAATCTACGGTAGCGTTCAACCGCCAAGAATTATAACAGCTTGTTCCAACCACAGTTTGGAACTCCTGGAGCTGCTCAATGAATTTGCACCTGAAATTTGACGTCGGATGACTTCATATTTTACGTACACACAAATTGATCGACCTCAAATTGTTTGTCAGATTTGTAGTAAATTGTTTGTCAGATTTGTATGTAAAGTTTGTTTTTTCACATTTGATTGTCAAATTGTTGAGAAAATTGACGTAATCTACGGTAGCGTTCAACTCCGCCAAGAATTAGTAATAGCTTGTTCCAACCACAGTTTGGAACTCCTGGAGCATGCTCAGATGAATTTGCACCTGAAATTTGACGTCGGATGACTTCATATTTTACGTACACACAAATTGAATGACCTCAAATTTGTTTGTCAGATTTGTATGTAGAATTTGTTTGTCAGATATGTATGTAAAATTTGTTTGTTAGATGTGTTTTTAGATTTGTTAAGAAATTCGACGTAATCTAAGGTAGCGTTCCGCCCCGCCAAGAAAATAATAGGTTGGTTCCAACACAGTTTGGAACTCCTGAGCATGCTAAGAAGGATTTGCACCTCAAATTTGTTTGTCAAATTTGTTGTCAGATTTGTGTGTCAATTTGTATCACCGGTTTGCTTGTCAGATTTGTTGAGAAATTTGACGCAATCTACGATAGCGTTCAACCCCACAAAGAAATAATATTAGATTTGTTCCAACAACAGTTTGGAACTCCTGAAGAATGATCAGAAAGTTTGCACCTCAAATTTGACGTTGGTTGACTTCATATTTTACGTACACACAATTGAATGACCTCAAATTTGTTTCTCAGATTTGTATGTAGAATTTGTTTGTCAGATATGTATGTAAAATTTGTTTGTCAGATGTGTTTTTCAGATTTGTTAAGAAATTCGACGTAATCTAAGGTAGCGTTCCGCCCCGCCAAGAAATAATAATAGGTTTGTTCCAACCACAGTTTGGAACTCCTGGAGCATGCTAAGAAGGATTTGCACCTCAAATTTGTTTGTCAAATTTGTTTGTCAGATTGTTGTCAAATTGTGTGTCACATTTGTATGTAAAATTTTTTGTCAGATTTGTATGTAAAGGTTGTTTTTCACATTTGATTCTCAGAATTGTTGAGAAAATTGACGTAATCTACGGTAGCGTTCACTCCGCCAAGAATTAGTAACAGCTTGTTCCAACCACAGTTTGGAACTCCTGGAGCATGCTCAGATGAATTTGCACCTGAAATTTGACGTCGGATGACTTCATATTTTACGTACACACAAATTGATCGACCTCAAATTTGTTTGTCAGATTTGTATGTAGAATTTGTTTGTCAGATTTGTATGTAATATTTGTTTGTCAGATGTGTTTTTCAGATTTGTTAAGAAATTCGACGTAATCTAAGTAGCGTTCCGCCCCGCCAAGAATAATAATAGGTTTGTTCCAACCACAGTTTGGCACTCCTGAAGCATGATCAGATGAATTTGCACCTGAAATTTGACGTCGGATGACTTCATATTTTACGTACACACAAATTGAATGACCTCAAATTTGTTTGTCAGATTTGTATGTAGAATTTGTTTGTCTGATATGTATGTAAAATTTGTTTGTCAGATGTGTTTTTCAGATTTGTTAAGAAATTCGACGTAATCTAAGGTAGCGTTCCGCCCCGCCAAGATAATAATAGGTTGTTCCAACCACAGTTTGGAACTCCTGGAGCATGCTAAGAGGATTTGCACCTCAAATTTGTTTGTCAGATTTGTTGTCAATTTGTGTGTCACATTTGTAAAATTTTTTGTCAGATTTGTATGTAAAGGTTGTTTTTTCACATTTGATTCTCAGAATTGTTGAGAAAATTGACGTAATCTACGGTAGCGTTCAACTCCGCCAAGAATTAGTAACAGCTTGTTCCAACCACAGTTTGGAACTCCTGGAGCATGCTCAGATGAATTTGCACCTGAAATTTGACATCGGATGACTTCATATTTTACGTACACACAAATTGATCGACCTCAAATTTGTTTGTCAGATTTGTATGTAGAATTTGTTTGTCAGATTTGTATGTAATATTTGTTAGTCAGATGTGTTTTTCAGATTTGTTAAGAAATTCGACGTAATCTAAGGTAGCGTTCCGCCCCGCCAAGAAATAATAATAGGTTTGTTTGTCAGATTTGTATGTAATATTTGTTTGTCAGATGTGTTTTTCAGATTTGTTAAGAAATTCGACGTAATCTAAGGTAGCGTTCCGCCCCGCCAAGAAATAATAGGTTTCTTCCAACCACAGTTTGGCACTCCTGAAGCATGATCAGATGAATTGCACCTGAAATTTGACGTCGGATGACTTCATATTTTACGTACACACAAATTGAATGACCTCAAATTTGTTTGTCAGATTTGTATGTAGAATTTGTTTGTCAGATTTGTATGTAATATTTGTTTGTCTGATGTGTTTTTCAGATTTGTTAAGAAATTCGACGTAATCGAAGGTAGCGTTCCGCCCCGCCAAGAAATAATAATAGGTTTGTTTGTCAGATTTGTATGTAATATTTGTTTGTCAGATGTTTTTTCAGATTTGTTAAGAATTCGACGTAATCTAAGGTAGCGTTCCGCCCCGCCAAGAAATAATAATAGGTTTGTTTGTCAGATTTGTATGTAATATTTGTTTGTCAGATCTGTTTTTCAGATTTGTTAAGAAATTCGACGTAATCTGAGGTAGCGTTCCGCCCCGCCAAGAAAATAATAGGTTTGTTCCAACCACAGTTTGGCACTCCTGAAGCATGATCAGATGAATTTGCACCTGAAATTTGACGTCGGATGACTTCATATTTTACGTACACACAAATTGATCGACCTCAAATTTGTTTGTCAGAATTTGTTTGTCAGATTTGTATGTAAATTTGTTTGTCAGATGTGTTTTTCAGATTTGTTAAGAAATTCGACGTAATCTAAGGTAGCGTTCCGCCCCGCCAAGAAAATAATAGGTTTGTATGTCAGATTTGTATGTAATATTTGTTTGTCAGATGTGTTTTTCAGATTTGTTAAGAAATTCGACGTAATCTAAGGTAGCGTTCCGCCCCGCCAAGAAATAATAATAGGTTTGTTCCAACCACAGTTTGGCACTCCTGAAGCATGATCAGATGAATTTGCACCTGAAATTTGACGTCGGATGACTTCATATTTTACGTACACACAAATTGATCGACTTCAAATTTGTTTGTCAGATTTGTATGTAGAATTTGTTTGTCAGATTTGTATGTAATATTTGTTTGTCAGATGTGTTTTTTAGATTTGTTAAGAAATTCGACGTAATCTAAGGTAGCGTTCCGCCCCGCCAAGAATAATAATAGGTTTGTTCCAACCACAGTTTGGCACTCCTGAAGCATGATCAGATGAATTTGCACCTGAAATTTGACGTCGGATGACTTCATATTTTACGTACACACAAATTGATCGACCTCAAATTTGTTTGTCAGATTTGTATGTAGAATTTGTTTGTCAGATTTGTATGTAATATTTGTTTGTCAGATGTGTTTTTCAGATTTGTTAAGAAATTCGACGTAATCGAAGGTATCGTTCCGCCCCGCCAAGAATAATAATAGGTTTGTTTGTCAGATTTGTATGTAATATTTGTTTGTCAGATGTTTTTCAGATTTGTTAAGAAATTCGACGTAATCTAAGGTAGCGTTCCGCCCCGCCAAGAAATAATAATAGGTTTGTTCCAACCACAGTTTGGCACTCCTGAAGCTTGATCAGATGAATTTGCACCTGAAATTTGACGTCGGATGACTTCATATTTTACGTACACACAAATTGAATGACCTCAAATTTGTTTGTCTGATTTGTAAGTAGAATTTGTTTGTCAGATTTGTATGTAAGTTTGTTTTTTCACATTTGATTGTCAGAATTGTTGAGAAAATTGACGTAATCTACGGTAGCGTTCAACTCCGCCAAGAATTAGTAATAGCTTGTTCCAACCACAGTTTGGAACTCCTGGAGCATGCTCAGATGAATTTGCACCTAAACTTTGACGTCGGATGACTTTATATTTTACGTACACACAAATTGATCGACCTCAAATTTGTTTGTCAGATTTGTATGTAGAATTTGTTTGTCAGATATGTATGTAAAATTTGTTTGTCAGATGTGTTTTTCAGATTTGTTAAGAAATTCGACGTAATCTAAGGTAGCGTTCCGCCCCGCCAAGAAATAATAATAGGTTGGTTCCAACCACAGTTTGGAACTCCTGGAGCATGCTAAGAAGGATTTGCACCTCAAATTTGTTTGTCAGATTTGTTGTCAAATTTGTGTGTCACATTTGTATGTAAAATTTTTTGTCAGATTTGTATGTAAAGGTTGTTTTTTCACATTTGATTCTCAGAATTGTTGAGAAAATTGACGTAATCTACGGTAGCGTTCAACTCCGCCAAGAATTAGTAACAGCTTGTTCCAACCACAGTTTGGAACTCCTGGAGCATGCTCAGATGAATTTGCACCTGAAATTTGACGTCGGATGACTTCATATTTTACGTACACACAAATTGAATGACCTCAAATTTGTTTGTCAGATTTGTATGTAGAATTTGTTTGTCAGATTTGTATGTAATATATGTTTGTCAGATGTGTTTTTCAGATTTGTTAAGAAATTCGACGTAATCTAAGGTAGCGTTCCGCCCCGCCAAGAAATAATAATAGGTTTGTTCCAACCACAGTTTGGCACTCCTGAAGCTTGATCAGATGAATTTGCACCTGAAATTTGACGTCGGATGACTTCATATTTTACGTACACACAAATTGAATGACCTCAAATTTGTTTGTCAGATTTGTAAGTAGAATTTGTTTGTCAGATTTGTATGTAAAGTTTGTTTTTTCACATTTGATTGTCAGATTTGTTGAGAAAATTGACGTAATCTACGGTAGCGTTCAACTCCGCCAGGAATTAGTAATAGCTTGTTCCAACCACAGTTTGGAACTCCTGGAGCATGCTCAGATGAATTTGCACCTAAACTTTGACGTCGGATTACTTCATATTTTACCTACACACAAATTGATCGACCTCAAATTTGTTTGTCAGATTTGTATGTAGAATTTGTTTGTCAGATATGTATGTAAAATTTGTTTGTCAGATGTGTTTTTCAGATTTGTTAAGAAATTCGACGTAATCTAAGGTAGCGTTCCGCCCCGCCAAGAAATAATAATAGGTTGGTTCCAACCACAGTTTGGAACTCCTGGAGCATGCTAAGAAGGATTTGCACCTCAAATTTGTTTGTCAAATTTGTTTGTCAGATTTGTGTGTCAAATTTGTTTCACCGGTTTGCTTGTCAGATTTGTTGAGAAATTTGACGCAATCTACGATAGCGTTCAACCCCGCAAAGAAATAATATTAGATTTGTTCCAACAACAGTTTGGAACTCCTGAAGAATGATCAGAAAGTTTGCACCTCAAATTTGACGTTGGTTGACTTCATATTTTACGTACACACAAATTGAATGACCTCAAATTTGTTTCTCAGATTTGTATGTAGAATTTGTTTGTCAGATATGTATGTAAAATTTGTTTGTCAGATGTGTTTTTCAGATTTGTTAAGAAATTCGACGTAATCTACAGTAGCGTTCCCCCCCGCCAAGAAATAATAATAGGTTTGTTCCAACCACAGTTTGGAACTCCTGGAGCATGCTAAGAAGGATTTGCACCTCAAATTTGTTTGTCAAATTTGTTTGTCAGATTTGTTGTCAAATTTGTGTGTCACATTTGTATGTAAAATTTTTTGTCAGATTTGTATGTAAAGGTTGTTTTTTCACATTTGATTCTCAGAATTGTTGAGAAATTGACGTAATCTACGGTAGCGTTCAACTCCGCCAAGAATTAGTAACAGCTTGTTCCAACCACAGTTTGGAACTCCTGGAGCATGCTCAGATGAATTTGCACCTGAAATTTGACGTCGGATGACTTCATATTTTACGTACACACAAATTGATCGACCTCAAATTTGTTTGTCAGATTTGTATGTAGAATTTGTTTGTCAGATTTGTATGTAATATTTGTTTGTCAGATGTGTTTTTCAGATTTGTTAAGAAATTCGACGTAATCTAAGGTAGCGTTCCGCCCCGCCAAGAAATAATAATAGGTTTGTTCCAACCACAGTTTGGCACTCCTGAAGCATGATCAGATGAATTTGCACCTGAAATTTGACGTCGGATGACTTCATATTTTACGTACACACAAATTGATCGACCTCAAATTTGTTTGTCAGATTTGTATGTAGAATTTGTTTGTCAGATTTGTATGTAATATTTGTTTGTCAGATGTGTTTTTCAGATTTGTTAAGAAATTCGACGTAATCGAAGGTATCGTTCCGCCCCGCCAAGAAATAATAATAGGTTTGTTTGTCAGATTTGTATGTAATATTTGTTTGTCAGATGTGTTTTTCAGATTTGTTAAGAAATTCGACGTAATCTAAGGTAGCGTTCCGCCCCGCCAAGAAATAATAATAGGTTTGTTCCAACCACAGTTTGGCACTCCTGAAGCTTGATCAGATGAATTTGCACCTGAAATTTGACGTCGGATGACTTCATATTTTACGTACACACAAATTGAATGACCTCAAATTTGTTTGTCTGATTTGTAAGTAGAATTTGTTTGTCAGATTTGTATGTAAAGTTTGTTTTTTCACATTTGATTGTCAGAATCGTTGAGAAAATTGACGTAATCTACGGTAGCGTTCAACTCCGCCAAGAATTAGTAATAGCTTGTTCCAACCACAGTTTGGAACTCCTGGAGCATGCTCAGATGAATTTGCACCTAAACTTTGACGTCGGATGACTTTATATTTTACGTACACACAAATTGATCGACCTCAAAGTTGTTTGTCAGATTTGTATGTAGAATTTGTTTGTCAGATATGTATGTAAAATTTGTTTGTCAGATGTGTTTTTCAGATTTGTTAAGAAATTCGACGTAATCTAAGGTAGCGTTCCGCCCCGCCAAGAAATAATAATAGGTTGGTTCCAACCACAGTTTGGAACTCCTGGAGCATGCTAAGAAGATTTGCACCTCAAATTTGTTTGTCAAATTTGTTTGTCAGATTTGTTGTCAAATTTGTGTGTCACATTTGTATGTAAAATTTTTTGTCAGATTTGTATGTAAAGGTTGTTTTTTCACATTTGATTCTCAGAATTGTTGAGAAAATTGACGTAATCTACGGTAGCGTTCAACTCCGCCAAGAATTAGTAACAGCTTGTTCCAACCACAGTTTGGAACTCCTGGAGCATGCTCAGATGAATTTGCACCTGAAATTTGACGTCGGATGACTTCATATTTTACGTACACACAAATTGAATGACCTCAAATTTGTTTGTCAGATTTGTATGTAGAATTTGTTTGTCAGATTTGTATGTAATATGTTTGTCAGATGTGTTTTTCAGATTTGTTAAGAAATTCGACGTAATCGAAGGTAGCGTTCCGCCCCGCCAAGAAATAATAATAGGTTTGTTTGTCAGATTTGTATGTAATATTTGTTTGTCAGATATGTTTTTCAGATTTGTTAAGAAATTCGACGTAATCTAAGGTAGCGTTCCGCCCCGCCAAGAAATAATAATAGGTTTGTTCCAACCACAGTTTGGCACTCCTGAAGCTTGATCAGATGAATTTGCACCTGAAATTTGACGTCGGATGACTTCATATTTTACGTACACACAAATTGAATGACCTCAAATTTGTTTGTCTGATTTGTAAGTAGAATTTGTTTGTCAGATTTGTATGTAAAGTTTGTTTTTTCACATTTGATTGTCAGAATTGTTGAGAAAATTGACGTAATCTACGGTAGCGTTCAACTCCGCCAAGAATTAGTAATAGCTTGTTCCAACCACAGTTTGGAACTCCTGGAGCATGCTCAGATGAATTTGCACCTAAACTTTGACGTCGGATGACTTCATATTTTACGTACACACAAATTGATCGACCTCAAATTTGTTTGTCAGATTTGTATGTAGAATTTGTTTGTCAGATATGTATGTAAAATTTGATTGTCAGATGTGTTTTGCAGATTTGTTAAGAAATTCGACGTAATCTAAGGAAGCGTTCCGCCCCGCCAAGAAAAATAATAGGATGGTTCCAACCACAGTTTGGAACTCCTGGAGCATGCTAAGAAGGATTTGCACCTCAAATTTGTTTGTCAAATTTGTGTCACATTTGTATGTAAATTTTTTGTCAGATTTGTATGTAAAGGTTGTTTTTCACATTTGATTCTCAGAATTGTTGAGAAAATTGACGTAATCTACGGTAGCGTTCAACTCCGCCAAGAATTAGTAACAGCTTGTTCCAACCACAGTTTAGAACTCCTGGAGCATGCTCAGATGAATTTGCACCTGAAATTTGACGTCGGATGACTTCATATTTTACGTACACACAAATTGAATGACCTCAAATTTGTTTGTCAGATTTGTATGTAGAATTTGTTTGTCAGATTTGTATGTAATATATGTTTGTCAGATGTGTTTTTCAGATTTGTTAAGAAATTCGACGTAATCGAAGGTAGCGTTCCGCCCCGCCAAGAAATAATAATAGGTTGTTTGTCAGATTTGTATGTAATATTTGTTTGTCAGATATGTTTTTCAGATTTGTTAAGAAATTCGCGTAATCTAAGGTAGCGTTCCGCCCCGCCAAGAAATAATAATAGGTTTGTTCCAACCACAGTTTGGCACTCCTGAAGCTTGATCAGATGAATTTGCACCTGAAATTTGACGTCGGATGACTTCATATTTTACGTACACACAAATTGAATGACCTCAAATTTGTTTGTCTGATTTGTAAGTAGAATTTGTTTGTCAGATATGTATGTAAAATTTGTTTGTCAGATGTGTTTTTCAGATTTGTTAAGAAATTCGACGTAATCTACAGTAGCGTTCCCCCCCGCCAAGAAATAATAATAGGTTTGTTCCAACCACAGTTTGGAACTCCTGGAGCATGCTAAGAAGGATTTGCACCTCAAATTTGTTTGTCAAATTTGTTTGTCAGATTTGTTGTCAAATTTGTGTGTCACATTTGTATGTAAAATTTTTTGTCAGATTTGTATGTAAAGGTTGTTTTTTCACATTTGATTCTCAGAATTGTTGAGAAAATTGACGTAATCTACGGTAGCGTTCAACTCCGCCAAGAATTAGTAACAGCTTGTTCCAACCACAGTTTGGAACTCCTGGAGCATGCTCAGATGAATTTGCACCTGAAATTTGACGTCGGATGACTTCATATTTTACGTACACACAAATTGATCGACCTCAAATTTGTTTGTCAGATTTGTATGTAGAATTTGTTTGTCAGATTTGTATGTAATATTTGTTTGTCAGATGTGTTTTTCAGATTTGTTAAGAAATTCGACGTAATCTAAGGTAGCGTTCCGCCCCGCCAAGAAATAATAATAGGTTTGTTCCAACCACAGTTTGGCACTCCTGAAGCATGATCAGATGAATTTGCACCTGAAATTTGACGTCGGATGACTTCATATTTTACGTACACACAAATTGATCGACCTCAAATTTGTTTGTCAGATTTGTATGTAGAATTTGTTTGTCAGATTTGTATGTAATATTGTTTGTCAGATGTGTTTTTCAGATTTGTTAAGAAATTCGACGTAATCGAAGGTATCGTTCCGCCCCGCCAAGAAATAATAATAGGTTTGTTTGTCAGATTTGTATGTAATATTTGTTTGTCAGATGTGTTTTTCAGATTTGTTAAGAAATTCGACGTAATCTAAGGTAGCGTTCCGCCCCGTCAAGAAATAATAATAGGTTTGTTCCAACCACAGTTTGGCACTCCTGAAGCTTGATCAGATGAATTTGCACCTGAAATTTGACGTCGGATGACTTCATATTTTACGTACACACAAATTGAATGACCTCAAATTTGTTTGTCTGATTTGTAAGTAGAATTTGTTTGTCAGATTTGTATGTAAAGTTTGTTTTTTCACATTTGATTGTCAGAATCGTTGAGAAAATTGACGTAATCTACGGTAGCGTTCAACTCCGCCAAGAATTAGTAATAGCTTGTTCCAACCACAGTTTGGAACTCCTGGAGCATGCTCAGATGAATTTGCACCTAAACTTTGACGTCGGATGACTTTATATTTTACGTACACACAAATTGATCGACCTCAAAGTTGTTTGTCAGATTTGTATGTAGAATTTGTTTGTCAGATATGTATGTAAAATTTGTTTGTCAGATGTGTTTTTCAGATTTGTTAAGAAATTCGACGTAATCTAAGGTAGCGTTCCGCCCCGCCAAGAAATAATAATAGGTTGGTTCCAACCACAGTTTGGAACTCCTGGAGCATGCTAAGAAGGATTTGCACCTCAAATTTGTTTGTCAAATTTGTTTGTCAGATTTGTTGTCAAATTTGTGTGTCACATTTGTATGTAAAATTTTTGTCAGATTTGTATGTAAAGGTTGTTTTTTCACATTTGATTCTCAGAATTGTTGAGAAAATTGACGTAATCTACGGTAGCGTTCAACTCCGCCAAGAATTAGTAACAGCTTGTTCCAACCACAGTTTGGAACTCCTGGAGCATGCTCAGATGAATTTGCACCTGAAATTTGACGTCGGATGACTTCATATTTTACGTACACACAAATTGAATGACCTCAAATTTGTTTGTCAGATTTGTATGTAGAATTTGTTTGTCAGATTTGTATGTAATATATGTTTGTCAGATGTGTTTTTCAGATTTGTTAAGAAATTCGACGTAATCGAAGGTAGCGTTCCGCCCCGCCAAGAAATAATAATAGGTTTGTTTGTCAGATTTGTATGTAATATTTGTTTGTCAGATATGTTTTTCAGATTTGTTAAGAAATTCGACGTAATCTAAGGTAGCGTTCCGCCCCGCCAACAAATAATAATAGGTTTGTTCCAACCACAGTTTGGCACTCCTGAAGCTTGATCAGATGAATTTGCACCTGAAATTTGACGTCGGATGACTTCATATTTTACGTACACACAAATTGAATGACCTCAAATTTGTTTGTCTGATTTGTAAGTAGAATTTGTTTGTCAGATTTGTATGTAAAGTTTGTTTTTTCACATTTGATTGTCAGAATTGTTGAGAAAATTGACGTAATCTACGGTAGCGTTCAACTCCGCCAAGAATTAGTAATAGCTTGTTCCAACCACAGTTTGGAACTCCTGGAGCATGCTCAGATGAATTTGCACCTAAACTTTGACGTCGGATGACTTCATATTTTACGTACACACAAATTGATCGACCTCAAATTTGTTTGTCAGATTTGTATGTAGAATTTGTTTGTCAGATATGTATGTAAAATTTGATTGTCAGATGTGTTTTCAGATTTGTTAAGAAATTCGACGTAATCTAAGGAAGCGTTCCGCCCCGCCAAGAAATAATAATAGGATGGTTCCAACCACAGTTTGGAACTCCTGGAGCATGCTAAGAAGGATTTGCACCTCAAATTTGTTTGTCAAATTTGTTTGTCAGATTTGTTGTCAAATTTGTGTGTCACATTTGTATGTAAAATTTTTTGTCAGATTTGTATGTAAAGGTTGTTTTTTCACATTTGATTCTCAGAATTGTTGAGAAAATTGACGTAATCTAAGGTAGCGTTCCGCCCCGCCAAGAAATAATAATAGGTTTGTTCCAACCACAGTTTGGCACTCCTGAAGCTTGATCAGATGAATTTGCACCTGAAATTTGACGTCGGATGACTTCATATTTTACGTACAGACAAATTGAATGACCTCAAATTTGTTTGTCTGATTTGTAAGTAGAATTTGTTTGTCAGATATGTATGTAAAATTTGTTTGTCAGATGTGTTTTTCAGATTTGTTAAGAAATTCGACGTAATCTAAGGAAGCGTTCCGCCCCGCCAAGAAATAATAATAGGATGGTTCCAACCACAGTTTGGAACTCCTGGAGCATGCTAAGAAGGATTTGCACCTCAAATTTGTTTGTCAAATTTGTTTGTCAGATTTGTTGTCAAATTTGTGTGTCACATTTGTATGTAAAATTTTTTGTCAGATTTGTATGTAAAGGTTGTTTTTTCACATTTGATTCTCAGAATTGTTGAGAAAATTGACGTAATCTACGGTAGCGTTCAACTCCGCCAAGAATTAGTAACAGCTTGTTCCAACCACAGTTTGGAACTCCTGGAGCATGCTCAGATGAATTTGCACCTGAAATTTGACGTCGGATGACTTCATATTTTACGTACACACAAATTGAATGACCTCAAATTTGTTTGTCAGATTTGTATGTAGAATTTGTTTGTCAGATTTGTATGTAATATATGTTTGTCAGATGTGTTTTCAGATTTGTTAAGAAATTCGACGTAATCGAAGGTAGCGTTCCGCCCCGCCAAGAAATAATAATAGGTTTGTTTGTCAGATTTGTATGTAATATTTGTTTGTCAGATATGTTTTTCAGATTTGTTAAGAAATTCGACGTAATCTAAGGTAGCGTTCCGCCCCGCCAAGAAATAATAATAGGTTTGTTCCAACCACAGTTTGGCACTCCTGAAGCTTGATCAGATGAATTTGCACCTTAAATTTGACGTCGGATGACTTCATATTTTACGTACACACAAATTGAATGACCTCAAATTTGTTTGTCTGATTTGTAAGTAGAATTTGTTTGTCAGATTTGTATGTAAAGTTTGTTTTTTCACATTGATTGTCAGAATTGTTGAGAAAATTGACGTAATCTACGGTAGCGTTCAACTCCGCCAAGAATTAGTAATAGCTTGTTCCAACCACAGTTTGGAACTCCTGGAGCATGCTCAGATGAATTTGCACCTAAACTTTGACGTCGGATGACTTCATATTTTACGTACACACAAATTGATCGACCTCAAATTTGTTTGTCAGATTTGTATGTAGAATTTGTTTGTCAGATATGTATGTAAAATTTGTTTGTCAGATGTGTTTTTCAGATTTGTTAAGAAATTCGACGTAATCTAAGGTAGCGTTCCGCCCCGCCAAGAAATAATAATAGGTTGGTTCCAACCACAGTTTGGAACTCCTGGAGCATGCTAAGAAGGATTTGCACCTCAAATTTGTTTGTCAATTTGTTTGTCAGATTTGTTGTCAAATTTGTGTGTCACATTTGTATGTAAAATTTTTTGTCAGATTTGTATGTAAAGGTTGTTTTTTCACATTTGATTCTCAGAATTGTTGAGAAAATTGACGTAATCTACGGTAGCGTTCAACTCCGCCAAGAATTAGTAATAGCTTGTTCCAACCACAGTTTGGAACTCCTGGAGCATGCTCAGATGAATTTGCACCTGAACTTTGACGTCGGATGACTTCATATTTTACGTACACAAATTGATCGACCTCAAATTTGTTTGTCAGAATTGTATGTAGAATTTGTTTGTCAGATTTGTATGTAATATTTGTTTGTCAGATGTGTTTTTCAGATTTGTTAAGAAATTCGACGTAATCTAAGGTAGCGTTCCGCCCCGCCAAGAAATAATAATAGGTTTGTTCCAACCACAGTTTGGCACTCCTGAAGCATGATCAGATGAATTTGCACCTGAAATTTGACGTCGGATGACTTCATATTTTACGTACACACAAATTGAATGACCTCAAATTTGTTTGTCAGATTTGTATGTAGAATTTGTTTGTCAGATAAGTATGTAAATTTGTTTGTCAGATGTGTTTTTCAGATTTGTTAAGAAATTCGACGTAATCTAAGGTAGCGTTCCGCCCCGCCAAGAAATAATAATAGGTTGGTTCCAAACACAGTTTGGAACTCCTGGAGCATGCTAAGAAGGATTTGCACCTCAAATTTGTTTGTCAAATTTGTTTGTCAGATTTGTTGTCAAATTTGTGTGTCACATTTGTATGTAAAATTTTTTGTCAGATTTGTATGTAAAGGTTGTTTTTTCACATTTGATTCTCAGAATTGTTGAGAAAATTGACGTAATCTACGGTAGCGTTCAACTCCGCCAAGAATTAGTAACAGCTTGTTCCAACCACAGTTTGGAACTCCTGGAGCATGCTCAGATGAATTTGCACCTGAAATTTGACGTCGGATGACTTCATATTTTACGTACACACAAATTGATCGACCTCAAATTTGTTTGTCAGATTTGTATGTAGAATTTGTTTGTCAGATTTGTATGTAATATTTGTTAGTCAGATGTGTTTTTCAGATTTGTTAAGAAATTCGACGTAATCGAAGGTATCGTTCCGCCCCGCCAAGAAATAATAATAGGTTTGTTTGTCAGATTTGTATGTAATATTTGTTTGTCAGATGTGTTTTTCAGATTTGTTAAGAAATTCGACGTAATCTAAGGTAGCGTTCCGCCCCGCCAAGAAATAATAATAGGTTTGTTCCAACCACAGTTTGGCACTCCTGAAGCTTGATCAGATGAATTTGCACCTGAAATTTGACGTCGGATGACTTCATATTTTACGTACACACAAATTGAATGACCTCAAATTTGTTTGTCTGATTTGTAAGTAGAATTTGTTTGTCAGATTTGTATGTAAAGTTTGTTTTTTCACATTTGATTGTCAGAATTGTTGAGAAAATTGACGTAATCTACGGTAGCGTTCAACTCCGCCAAGAATTAGTAATAGCTTGTTCCAACCACAGTTTGGAACTCCTGGAGCATGCTCAGATGAATTTGCACCTAAACTTTGACGTCGGATGACTTCATATTTTACGTACACACAAATTGATCGACCTCAAATTTGTTTGTCAGATTTGTATGTAGAATTTGTTTGTCAGATATGTATGTAAAATTTGTTTGTCAGATGTGTTTTTCAGATTTGTTAAGAAATTCGACGTAATCTAAGGTAGCGTTCCGCCCCGCCAAGAAATAATAATAGGTTGGTTCCAACCACAGTTTGGAACTCCTGGAGCATGCTAAGAAGGATTTGCACCTCAAATTTGTTTGTCAAATTTGTTTGTCAGATTTGTTGTCAAATTTGTGTGTCACATTTGTATGTAAAATTTTTTGTCAGATTTGTATGTAAAGGTTGTTTTTTCACATTTGATTCTCAGAATTGTTGAGAAAATTGACGTAATCTACAGTAGCGTTCAACTCCGCCAAGACTTAGTAATAGCTTGTTCCAACTACAGTTTGGAACTCCTGGAGCATGCTCGGATGAATTTGCACCTGAACTTTGACGTCGGATGACTTCATATTTTACGTACACACAAATTGATCGACCTCAAATTTGTTTGTCAGATTTGTATGTAGAATTTGTTTGTCAGATATGTATGTAAAATTTGTTTGTCAGATGTGTTTTTCAGATTTGTTAAGAAATTCGACGTAATCTACAGTAGCGTTCCCCCCGCCAAGAAATAATAATAGGTTTGTTCCAACCACAGTTTGGAACTCCTGGAGCATGCTAAGAAGGATTTGCACCTCAAATTTGTTTGTCAAATTTGTTTGTCAGATTTGTTGTCAAATTTGTGTGTCACATTTGTATGTAAAATTTTTTGTCAGATTTGTAAGTAAAGGTTGTTTTTCACATTTGATTCTCAGAATTGTTGAGAAAATTGACGTAATCTACGGTAGCGTTCAACTCCGCCAAGAATTAATAATAGGTTTGTTCCAACCACAGTTTGGCACTCCTGAAGCTTGATCAGATGAGTTTGCACCTGAAATTTGACGTCGGATGACTTCATATTTTACGTACACACAAATTGATCGACCTCAAATTTGTTTGTCAGATTTGTATGTAGAATTTGTTTGTCAGATTTGTATGTAATATTTTATCTGTGTTTGGGTTTTGTCTCTCCACTTGTAGTAATAAAAATCAATTTCTTTTAATTCTTATTTTTATTGACGACCGGTTTCATAGAGATAAATACTCTATATCTTCAGGTCTACAGAACCAATCTATAATAGACAACGAGACAGAAAATTAGTATTTTGAAAAACGAGTATTTTGAAACTTACAAAAAGGAATGGTCATGAGATTAAAAACAAAATTTTTATGGTTAAATAAAATAAAATAAAATCATACTTCCGTATTTGAATGTACAAATGTGGGTATTCATTAAAAATTAAATGAAAAGAAGAAAAACTTTCATATAGAGTATTTATATTTGTTGAGTATTTATAGATATAGAGTATTTATCTCTATGAAACCGGTCGTCAATAAAAATAAGAATTAAAAGAAATTGATTTTATTACTACAAGTGGAGAGACAAAACCCAAACACAGATATGATCAACACTCCACCACCGACATCCTCGATGTATGTAATATTTGTTTGTCAGATGTGTTTTTCAGATTTGTTAAGAAATTCGACGTAATCTAAGGTAGCGTTCCGCCCCGCCAAGAAATAATAATAGGTTTGTTTGTCAGATTTGTATGTAATATTTGTTTGTCAGATGTGTTTTTCAGATTTGTTAAGAAATTCGACGTAATCTAAGGTAGCGTTCCGCCCCGCCAAGAAATAATAATAGGTTTGTTCCAACCACAGTTTGGCACTCCTGAAGCATGATCAGATGAATTTGCACCTGAAATTTGACGTCGGATGACTTCATATTTTACGTACACACAAATTGAATGACCTCAAATTTGTTTGTCAGATTTGTATGTAGAATTTGTTTGTCAGATTTGTATGTAATATTTGTTTGTCTGATGTGTTTTTCAGATTTGTTAAGAAATTCGACGTAATCGAAGGTAGCGTTCCGCCCCGCCAAGAAATAATAATAGGTTTGTTTGTCAGATTTGTATGTAATATTTGTTTGTCAGATGTGTTTTTCAGATTTGTTAAGAAATTCGACGTAATCTAAGGTAGCGTTCCGCCCCGCCAAGAAATAATAATAGGTTTGTTCCAACCACAGTTTGGCACTCCTGAAGCTTGATCAGATGAATTTGCACCTGAAATTTGACGTCGGATGACTTCATATTTTACGTACACACAAATTGAATGACCTCAAATTTGTTTGTCAGATTTGTAAGTAGAATTTGTTTGTCAGATTTGTATGTAAAGTTTGTTTTTTCACATTTGATTGTCAGAATTGTTGAGAAAATTGACGTAATCTACGGTAGCGTTCAACTCCGCCAAGAATTAGTAATACCTTGTTCCAACCACAGTTTGGAACTCCTGGAGCATGCTCAGATGAATTTGCACCTAAACTTTGACGTCGGATGACTTCATATTTTACGTACACACAAATTGATCGACCTCAAATTTGTTTGTCAGATTTGTATGTAGACTTTGTTTGTCAGATATGTATGTAAAATTTGTTTGTCAGATGTGTTTTTCAGATTTGTTAAGAAATTCGACGTAATCTAAGGTAGCGTTCCGCCCCGCCAAGAAATAATAATAGGTTGGTTCCAACCACAGTTTGGAACTCCTGGAGCATGCTAAGAAGGATTTGCACCTCAAATTTGTTTGTCAAATTTGTTTGTCAGATTTGTGTGTCAAATTTGTTTCACCGGTTTGCTTGTCAGATTTGTTGAGAAATTTGACGCAATCTACGATAGCGTTCAACCCCGCAAAGAAATAATATTAGATTTGTTCCAACAACAGTTTGGAACTCCTGAAGAATGATCAGAAAGTTTGCACCTCAAATTTGACGTTGGTTGACTTCATATTTTACGTACACACAAATTGAATGACCTCAAATTTGTTTCTCAGATTTGTATGTAGAATTTGTTTGTCAGATATGTATGTAAAATTTGTTTGTCAGATGTGTTTTCAGATTTGTTAAGAAATTCGACGTAATCTACAGTAGCGTTCCCCCCCGCCAAGAAATAATAATAGGTTTGTTCCAACCACAGTTTGGAACTCCTGGAGCATGCTAAGAAGGATTTGCACCTCAAATTTGTTTGTCAAATTTGTTTGTCAGATTTGTTGTCAAATTTGTGTGTCACATTTGTATGTAAAATTTTTTGTCAGATTTGTATGTAAAGGTTGTTTTTTCACATTTGATTCTCAGAATTGTTGAGAAAATTGACGTAATCTACGGTAGCGTTCAACTCCGCCAAGAATTAGTAACAGCTTGTTCCAACCACAGTTTGGAACTCCTGGAGCATGCTCAGATGAATTTGCACCTCAAATTTGACGTCGGATGACTTCACATTTTACGTACACACAAATTGATCGACCTCAAATTTGTTTGTCAGATTTGTATGTAGAATTTGTTTGTCAGATTTGTATGTAATATTTGTTTGTCAGATGTGTTTTTCAGATTTGTTAAGAAATTCGACGCAATCTACGATAGCGTTCAACCCCGCAAAGAAATAATATTAGATTTGTTCCAACAACAGTTTGGTACTCCTGAAGAATGATCAGAAAGTTTGCACCTCAAATTTGACGTCGGTTGACTTCATATTTTACGTACACACAAATTGAATGACCTCAAATTGTTTGTCAGATTTGTATGTAGAATTTGTTTGTCAGATATGTATGTAAAATTTGTTTGTCAGATGTGTTTTTCAGATTTATTAAGAAATTCGACGTAATCTACAGTAGCGTTCCCCCCCGCCAAGAAATAATAATAGGTTTGTTCCAACCACAGTTTGGCACTCCTGAAGCATGATCAGATGAATTTGCACCTGAAATTTGACGTCGGATGACTTCATATTTTACGTACACACAAATTGAATGACCTCAAATTTGTTTGTCAGATTTGTATGTAGAATTTGTTTGTCAGATATGTATGTAAAATTTGTTTGTCAGATGTGTTTTCAGATTTGTTAAGAAATTCGACGTAATCAAAGGTAGCGTTCCGCCCCTCCAAGAAAAATAATAGGTTGGTTCCAACCACAGTTTGGAACTCCTGGAGCATGCTAAGAAGGATTTGCACCTCAAATTTGTTTGTCAAATTGGTTTGTCAGATTTGTGTGTCAAATTTGTTTCACCGGTTTGCTTGTCAGATTTGTTGAGAAATTTGACGCAATCTACGATAGCGTTCAACCCCGCAAAGAAATAATATTAGATTTGTTCCAACAACAGTTTGGTACTCCTGAAGAATGATCAGAAAGTTTGCACCTCAAATTTGACGTCGGTTGACTTCATATTTTACGTACACACAAATTGAATGACCTCAAATTTGTTTGTCAGATTTGTATGTAGAATTTGTTTGTCAGATATGTATGTAAAATTTGTTTGTCAGATGTGTTTTTCAGATTTATTAAGAAATTCGACGTAATCTACAGTAGCGTTCCCCCCCGCCAAGAAATAATAATAGGTTTGTTCCAACTACAGTTTGGAACTCCTGGAGCATGCTAAGAAGGATTTGCACCTCAAATTTGTTTGTCAAATTTGTTTGTCAGATTTGTTGTCAAATTTGTGTGTCACATTTGTATGTAAAATTTTTTGTCAGATTTGTATGTAAAGGTTGTTTTTTCACATTTGATTCTCAGAATTGTTGAGAAAATTGACGTAATCTACGGTAGCGTTCGACTCCGCCAAGAATTAGTAACAGCTTGTTCCAACCACAGTTTGGAACTCCTGGAGCATGCTCAGATGAATTTGCACCTGAAATTTGACGTCGGATGACTTCATATTTTACGTACACACAAATTGATCGACCTCAAATTTGTTTGTCAGATTTGTATGTAGAATTTGTTTGTAAGATTTGTATGTAATATTTGTTTGTCAGATGTGTTTTTCAGATTTGTTAAGAAATTCGACGTAATCGAAGGTATCGTTCCGCCCCGCCAAGAAATAATAATAGGTTTGTTTGTCAGATTTGTATGTAATATTTGTTTGTCAGATGTGTTTTTTAGATTTGTTAAGAAATTCGACGTAATCTAAGGTAGCGTTCCGCCCCGCCAAGGAATAATAATAGGTTTGTTCCAACCACAGTTTGGCACTCCTGAAGCATGATCAGATGAATTTGCACCTGAAATTTGACGTCGGATGACTTCATATTTACGTACACACAAATTGAATGACCTCAAATTTGTTTGTCTGATTTGTAAGTAGAATTTGTTTGTCAGATTTGTATGTAAAGTTTGTTTTTTCACATTTGATTGTCAGAATTGTTGAGAAAATTGACGTAATCTACGGTAGCGTTCAACTCCGCCAAGAATTAGTAATAGCTTGTTCCAACCACAGTTTGGAACTCCTGGAGCATGCTCAGATGAATTTGCACCTAAACTTTGACGTCGGATGACTTCATATTTTACGTACACACAAATTGATCGACCTCAAATTTGTTTGTCAGATTTGTATGTAGAATTTGTTTGTCAGATATGTATGTAAAATTTGTTTGTCAGATGTGTTTTTCAGATTTGTTAAGAAATTCGACGTAATCTAAGGTAGCGTTCCGCCCCGCCAAGAAATAATAATAGGTTGGTTCCAACCACAGTTTGGAACTCCTGGAGCATGCTAAGAAGGATTTGCACCTCAAATTTGTTTGTCAAATTTGTTTGTCAGATTTGTGTGTCAAATTTGTTTCACCGGTTTGCTTGTCAGATTTGTTGAGAAATTTGACGCAATCTACGATAGCGTTCAACCCTGCAAAGAAATAATATTAGATTTGTTCCAACAACAGTTTGGAACTCCTGAAGAATGATCAGAAAGTTTGCACCTCAAATTTGACGTCGGTTGACTTCATATTTTACGTACACACAAATTGATCGACCACAAATTTGTTTGTCAGATTTGTATGTAGAATTTGTTTGTCAGATATGTATGTAAATTTGTTTGTCAGATGTGTTTTTCAGATTTGTTAAGAAATTCGACGTAATCTAAGGTAGCGTTCCGCCCCGCCAAGAAATAATAATAGGTTGGTTCCAACCACAGTTTGGAACTCCTGGAGCATGCTAAGAAGGATTTGCACCTCAAATTTGTTTGTCAAATTTGTTTGTCAGATTTGTGTGTCAAATTTGTTTCACGGTTTGCTTGTCAGATTTGTTGAGAAATTTGACGCAATCTACGATAGCGTTCAACCCCGCAAAGAAATAATATTAGATTTGTTCCAACAACAGTTTGGAACTCCTGAAGAATGATCAGAAAGTTTGCACCTCAAATTTGACGTCGGTTGACTTCATATTTTACGTACACACAAATTGAATGACCTCAAATTTGTTTCTCAGATTTGTATGTAGAATTTGTTTGTCAGATATGTATGTAAAACTTGTTTGTCAGATGTGTTTTTCAGATTTGTTAAGAAATTCGACGTAATCTACAGTAGCGTTCCCCCCCGCCAAGAATAATAATAGGTTTGTTCCAACCACAGTTTGGAACTCCTGGAGCATGCTAAGAAGGATTTGCACCTCAAATTTGTTTGTCAAATTTGTTTGTCAGATTTGTTGTCAAATTTGTGTGTCACATTTGTATGTAAAATTTTTTGTCAGATTTGTATGTAAAGGTTGTTTTTCACATTTGATTCTCAGAATTGTTGAGAAAATTGACGTAATCTACGGTAGCGTTCAACTCCGCCAAGAATTAGTAACAGCTTGTTCCAACCACAGTTTGGAACTCCTGGAGCATGCTCAGATGAATTTGCACCTGAAATTTGACGTCGGATGACTTCATATTTATGTACACACAAATTGAATGACCTCAAATTTGTTTGTCAGATTTGTATGTAGAATTTGTTTGTCAGATATGTATGTAAAATTTTTTTGTCAGATTTGTTTTTCAGATTTGTTAAGAAATTCGACGTAATCTACAGTAGCGTTCCCCCCCGCCAAGAAATAATAATAGGTTTGTTCCAACCACAGTTTGGAACTCCTGGAGCATGCTAAGAAGCATTTGCACCTCAAATTTGTTTCTCAGATTTGTTGTCAAATTTGTGTGTCACATTTGTATGTAAAATTGTTTGTCAGATTTGAATGTAATATTGTTTGTCAGATGTGTTTTTCAGATTTGTTAAGAAATTCGACGAAATCTAAGGTAGCGTTCCGCCCCGCCAAGAAATAATAATAGGTTTGTTCTAACCACAGTTTGGCACTCCTGAAGCATGATCAGAAAGTTTGCACCTGAAATTTGACGTCGGATGACTTCATATTTTACGTACACACAAATTGATCGACCTCAAATTTGTTTGTCAGATTTGTATGTAGAATTTGTTTGTCAGATTTGTATGTAATATTTTTTGTCAGATGTGTTTTTCAGATTTGTTAAGATATTCGACGTAATCTAAGGTAGCGTTCCGCCCCGCCAAGAATTAATAATAGGTTTGTTCCAACCACAGTTTGGCACTCCTGAAGCATGATCAGATGAATTTGCACCTGAAATTTGACGTCGGATGACTTCATATTTTACGTACACACAAATTGAATGACCTCAAATTTTTTTGTCAGATTTGTATGTAGAATTTGTTTGTCAGATATGTATGTAAAATTTGTTTGTCAGATGTGTTTTTCAGATTTGTTAAGAAATTCGACGTAATCTACAGTAGCGTTCCCCCCCGCCAAGAAATAATAATAGGTTTGTTCCAACCACAGTTTGGAACTCCTGGAGCATGCTAAGAAGGATTTGCACCTCAAATTTGTTTCTCAGATTTGTTGTCAAATTTGTGTGTCACATTTGTATGTAAATTTTTTGTCAGATTTGTATGTAAAGGTTGTTTTTCACATTTGATTCTCAGAATTGTTGAGAAAATTGACGTAATCTACGGTAGCGTTCAACTCCGCCAAGAATTAGTAACAGCTTGTTCCAACCACAGTTTGGAACTCCTGGAGCATGCTCAGATGAATTTGCACCTGAAATTTGACGTCGGATGACTTCATATTTTACGTACACACAAATTGATCGACCTCAAATTTGTTTGTCAGATTTGTATGTAGAATTTGTTTGTCAGATTTGTATGTAATATTTGTTTGTCAGATGTGTTTTTCAGATTTGTTAAGAAATTCGACGTAATCTAAGGTAGCGTTCCGCCCCGCCAAGAAATAATAATAGGTTTGTTTGTCAGATTTGTATGTAATTTGTTTGTCAGATGTGTTTTTCAGATTTGTTAAGAAATTCGACGTAATCTAAGGTAGCGTTCCGCCCCGCCAAGAAATAATAATAGGTTTGTTCCAACCACAGTTTGGAACTCCTGGAGCATGCTAAGAAGGATTTGCACCTCAAATTTGTTTGTCAGATTTGTTGTCAAATTTGTGTGTCAAATTTGTTTCACCGGTTTGCTTGTCAGATTTGTTGAGAAATTTGACGTAATCTACGATAGCGTTCAACCCCGCAAAGAAATAATATTAGATTTGTTCCAACAACAGTTTGGAACTCCTGAAGCATGATCATAAAGTTTGCACCTCAAATTTGACGTCGGTTGACTTCATATTTTACGTACACACAAATTGAATGACCTCAAATTTGTTTCTCAGATTTGTATGTAGAATTTGTTTGTCAGATTTGTATGTAAAATTTGTTTGTCAGATGTGTTTTTCAGATTTGTTAAGAAATTCGACGTAATCTACAGTAGCGTTCCGCCCCGCAAAGAAATAATATTAGATTTGTTCCAACAACAGTTTGGAACTCCTGAAGCATGATCAGAAAGTTTGCACCTCAAATTTGACGTCGGTTGACTTCATATTTTACGTTCTAACAATTTGAATGACCTCAAATTTGTTTGTCAGATTTGTATGTAAAATTTGTTTGTCAGATTTGTTTGTCAAGTTTGTTGTCAAATTTGTTTGTCAGATTTGTATGTAAAATTTGTTTTTCACATTTAATTGTCAGATTTGTTAAGAAATTCGACGTAATCTACAGTAGCGTTCCCCCCCGCCAAGAAATAATAATAGGTTTGTTCCAACCACAGTTTGGAACTCCTGGAGCATGCTAAGAAGGATTTGCACCTCAAATTTGTTTCTCAGATTTGTTGTCAAATTTGTGTGTCACATTTGTATGTAAAATTTGTTTGTCAGATTTGTATGTAATATTTGTTTGTCAGATGTGTTTTTCAGATTTGTTAAGAAATTCGACGAAATCTAAGGTAGCGTTCCGCCCCGCCAAGAAATAATAATAGGTTTGCTCCAACCACAGTTTGGCACTCCTGAAGCATGATCAGAAAGTTAGCACCTGAAATTTGACGTCGGATGACTTCATATTTTACGTACACACAAATTGATCGACCTCAAATTTGTTTGTCAGATTTGTATGTAGAATTTGTTTGTCGGAGTTCGTTTTTATCTCTTGGACAGTGAACATCACCTTGTTTTGCTCTGAGGGATTAACCAACGATCAACTCAACCTCTGATTTTTTCAGGGAGTACCCCTTACCGATTATTTTCACAGTTTCTTTTTATTTATTTTTTCATTTCATTAAGGAAATTTATCATTTTATTATTAAGTGGTTTATTATTTTTATTACCTTTAAGGCTACAAGAAGCTATATTTTTTTTTAATTTTTTTATGCCTTGGCACATCTCCTGAGCCCAAGCGTTAAGTCTTTTATGACAAAAAAAGGAGGGGGTTGGGGGCCCCCCAAGAAAACCCTTCCCCAACAATCCTGACTTCGTCCAATGTGGGAAACGTATTAAAATTCGCAGACGTTTTTAACTCCCAATCCCTTTTTCCCAATCCTGGAAAACGACCTTTGGACTCAGATACACCTTCTCCTTTTAACAAAGCTATAATAAAAGACAAAATCGAATTACAAGCTGAAAGAGAACGAAAACGGCTACACTTTAAAGAGCGCGTCAAGCTAAATAGATTTAACAGTGGTGACACTGGCCCATATTCAGTTTTTGTTGAAGGAAACGACAACAACTTAGGAAAAGCCCACCCGATGCTCTTTGGAAAATGGTTGTTCCAAGACCCGAAATTAAATAACAATTCCATCACAGGAATTCACGTTACGGGTATCAATAGAATTAAAATAAATACCTCATCAGGTGAGACTGCAAATTACCTGACAGAAAGTGAGATTTTAAAAACCCATAATCTAAACGTTTATATCCCGGACTTCCTTCTAATAAAAAAGGGGTCATTCAAAATGTCGATTCTAGTCTTAGCGAGGAAGAAATCTTAGCTAACATACAATCCCCTATTCCCCCCATTTCGGTCGAAAGACTCTCCAAGTTTGAAAATTTCAACGACAAAGTTAAAATCACTCCTCTGCTCACATGCGTACTGTCATTCAGAGGACAATCCATCCCAGAAGCCGTGTCCATTTACGGCAGCTATTGTCGCGTACGTCCCTATATCCCATCCGTCCGGCAGTGTAGTAACTGCTTACGATTCAATCATATCGCCGCCCAATGTAGAAGTAAGCAAAGGTGTCTAAAATGTGGCGAAGGACATTTACTTAAGGACTGCCCCAAAGGCGACACTGAGACCAGCTGCCCTTTATGTGCAAAAGAGCATTTAGGCAATAGCAAAGAATGTGAGGTCTATAAAAAAGTTGTGGAAGAAAACCGGAAAAAATACATGGCTGCTTCGTACTCGAATGTCGTAACCCAAAATAAATTTAATGTTTTAAGTTCTCTCATAGACCACCAAGATTATGAAGAAAATTTTCCAACGCTAGACTCGAAAGAATCTCAGAAACGATTTCCTCGCAAAACATCTATCCTTCATAACCGTAAACAAACAAGGTTTTCCTCTCAAGAAGTTTCCTCCCCTCAAAACCCTCCTAATGGTTCCCCAAAACCACAAAGGAGCTCCAGACTTGTCCGCAACCCTCACGCCTCCTCAGAAGCAGAAAAATACAGCCTTATTTTAAACAAATTGGCTGACTCCCTAGTCTCTAACAATCTCTCTTCAAGGGAAATGGTTGATAACATTGGAAAAGTTTTATATCACATAGTACAGGAAAATAAAGAAATAGTGGATTCATTACATGCTCAGTATTCAAGAGATGAAGACGACGAAATGGAACTTTAAAATGGCTGGCTCAAACACATCAAATAACTTGATGCACTTAAACACTCACGAAATTATTACCATTAACACTCAACAAAACTCAACACATACACAACCCCAAAATCACACAGTACAAACAAACCCCAACTCATTCACTAATAACACCACAAAAAATTTAAGAATAATTCAAAAAAAGCTCTAAAATTTTTGCAGTGGAACACCCGCTCCTTGATCCCCAAAAAAGGAAGCCTCGAGCATCTTTTAGTCATTCATAACATAGACGTAGCATTCCTGTCCGAAACATGGCTCGCCCCTGAAGTTAGATGCAACATCCCGGGATACAACTTCCTCCGTCTTGATAGGGATGACTCATATGGAGGCGTAGGTCTCCTTATTAAAAAAACTATCCCATTCGTAGAATTCGCGATCAATCATAACATTAAAGACCTATATGTCGTTGGCGTAAAATTTACAGACCCTGGGGCTCCAGATCTTACGTTAATTTCTCTATACAATCCCCCTACCAATAATCTATCCGCTCAAGACTGGGATTCCTTTTTTAGGAAGATGGAGAGCCCTTTCGTTCTGGCCGGAGACTTCAATGTCCACCATCTATCCTTAGGTTCCGACTGGACTGACTCAAAGGGTAAAAATCTTATGGAAGCCGCTAATGACAACGATATAACCTTCCTTAATGACGGATCACCCACAAAAGCTAAATCTAGAATGAATCGCTCGGCTGTTGATTTGACGCTGGTCTCTTCTAATCTGGCTTGTTTGGCTAGCTGGAGGGTGATCCCTGATCCCATGGGCTCGGACCACCTACCTGTTCTGTTCTCACTGTTCGACCTTGACTTTGAAACAAACCCCAGCCAGTATAAAAAATGGAATATTAAATTAGCGGATTGGGATAAATACAAAGATTTCCTCCAGCAAGAATGTTCATCTGAAAGCGAATTAAAAGCAGTTACTTACAACAAATTCGAAAAAATCCTACGTTTTGCATGTGAAAACAGTATCCCAAAACGCAAAAATGTCACCAGAGCTCCCACTATGAAAGGGAAATCGTGGTGGAACCTAGAATGCGAGAAATGCGTCAGAAAAAGAAGAGAAACCTATAAAGAGTTTCTACGCTCCCCATCACCGGAAAACTACGAACGTTACAAAGAAGTTGAAAAAAAGGCCCAGGACACCATTAGAGCCTCTAAAAAGAAGGCCTGGATTAACTTCTGTACAACCTTAGAGAGGAACTCTTCTGTATCATTGATTTGGAAAAAGTTGAAAATAATCAAAAAGGCTATGTTCACGCCAAGCACTTCGCCCATTGCTCATGGTCCTTGGATTGAAGAATTTATCAATGGATTATGCCTCCCTGGTCCGGCTTACAACTGGCACAGAAGGAAAAATGCTGCTGCGATAAATATCTCGGATGGGGAACTGACATCGCCTTTCTCTCTAGAAGAACTCGACACTTCACTTAAGTCCACAAATAACAGCGCTCCAGGCATGGATCAGATCCACTACGTGATGTTGAGCTCCCTTCCCTTACAACTGAAAACCACGCTCATGGACCTGTTTAACGATATTTTCGCCAAAGGACAAATTCCTGAGCAATGGAAAACCTCGATTATAAAGCTTTTACTTAAACCAGGAAAGCCAAACAATTCACCTTCTTCATTTAGACCGATCGCTCTACTTTCTTGTGTTCAAAAAACCTTCGAAAGGATGATTAAAAATCGCCTACAGTGGTGGCTAGAGCGTAATGGGAAGCTTCCTAACAGCCAGTACGGCTTCCGAAGAGACAGATCGGTGTTGGATCCTCAGCTTGAGCTCATCCTGGATATTAACCTGGCATTTACCGATGACAAGTACACGTTAGGCCGATTCTTAGACATAAAAGGAGCGTATGACAATGTTAATCTTAATATTATGGAGGAAAAACTAATTCAACTAGGGCTGCCCATTATGTTTATCAATATCATCATGGCTCTAATAGCGGACAGGGAAATTTTTTTCGATATCAACGGCGAACTTTTGGGCCCCAAAAGGACCATTCAAGGATTACCTCAAGGAGGAATTCTTAGCCCTATATTATACGCCATCTACGTAGCCGACTTAGACAAAGCCATTCCTCTCGACGTTACCATCCTACAATACGCAGACGACATTTGTATCTATACCCAGAACCAGAACCTCTCCCAATGTAAGATGCAACTTAAAAAAGCCTTCATCTCAGTCAAGAAGTGGTTATTGGATCATAACTTAAGTGTTTCCGAATCAAAAACAGTTCTCTGTCCTTTCTCTCGAAAACGTAAAATCGCCCTGGGAGTCACAGAGGATTTAGGAGGCTCCTCCTTTCCCGTCTCAAATGAGGTCAAATTTCTTGGACTACACCTAAACAGCAAACTCACATGGAAAACACATATTACAAACATTGTAAAAAAGTGCGAGAAACTACACAACATTCTTAGCAGCTTCACTTGCAGCAAGTGGGGAGCAGATCCGTCCGTCAGTTTACTTTTCTTCAGGTCTTCGATTAGAGCATGTATGGATTTTGGATCAGTTTTTTACGATCAGGCTCCCAAAACATTATTGCAACAGATTGAAGTCATACGCAATAAATGTATTAGAAGATCCTTAGGGTGCCTCCCTAGCACACCAATAATTGCTATGTTAGCAGAGTCTGGTGAGCTACCGCTCAGATTAAGGCGTGAGAAGTTAGCTACAAGTTGCGTAGTTAGAGCTTATGGCAAAGCTAGCCCCTCCTTTGCTAAGCTAAGTACCTTGTCCCAGAAAGTTCTTACACACAAATACTGGTGTAAAAAGAAATCCCCCCTTTTTGTTGACACCTTTCTGGAAGTAGCTCCCGCAATATTCAAGGTTTCCCAATTGAGCACTAACCCGATATACGGGCTGGAATACGAAGTATTTAAAAATAAGTTTGACTTCCGGATATTGAAAGACTACTCGCGCTTTCCCCCTTCAATCGCGGAAATGGAGTTCAAGGCAGACATAGCCGAAAATTTCCCACATTATCGAATAATTGCCACTGATGGGTCGCTGATCGATGGGAAAACAGCGTGCGCTTTTTATGACAACAAAAACGAACATAATGAGTCATTTCTTCTTCCTAGAGGGTTTAGCATTTTCTCTGCCGAAGGGGTTGCGATTCTGAAGGCATTGGAGTATGCCGAAAAAATAGAGACTCCTAAAGTATGTATTATTTCGGATAGTTTGAGTAATATCCTACTATTAAGGAATTTCGATATTAACACTAAATGCAATTTATATAATAAAAATAGTCGAAATGTTAAATAAATTGAAAAACTTGGGCAAGGAGATAGCTCTATGCTGGGTGAAGGGCCACGCAGGCGTTTCTTTTAACGAGGAGGTGGACAGATTGGCCAAAGCGGCTATCAAGGGGGGTAAAAATCTGGACATAAACCTCACCAGGTCCGACTTTATTAATGTGCTTAATGCTGGAATTGCCATCAAATGGCAGAAGGATTATGAATCTTCGTCGGCCGGTAGTAGATATAGAAAGATTTTCCCGACATTACAAAGGAAGCCTTGGTTTTGTAAGGGGTTTGAAAAAGAAAAAAAAGCCTTCTTTGCTACCATGATACGCCTCCGGGCAAATCACGGAATATGCGGAGAGTATCTCCACAGAATAGGCAGGCTTCCTTCCCCTAACTGTCCCGCATGCGACGAGCCGGAGACTCTCCATCATGTGCTGTTAGAGTGTGCCGAGCACGAGACTCAAAGAAACGCTTTTTTCTCTAGCTTGGGGTTGATAGGTATACCACAGCCTTTCAACCTCGGCTACTTGTTATCGAGAGTGGACGCCTACGCGTCTATATACAGCTTCCTCACGGCCTGTGGGCTCGAGATTTAATACGAGATAATATAATATGTACCTACTATTTTTACAATTCTCACTTTTCATTTTTTATCACCTTTTGTATTTTTACAACTTTAATGGCTAATGCTTAAGCAAAGCCAAAAAAAAAAAAAAAAAAAAAAAAAAAAAAAAAAAAAAAAAAAAAAAAAAATTTGTTTGTCAGATTTGTATGTAATATTTTTTTGTCAGATGTGTTTTTCAGATTTGTTAAGATATTCGACGTAATCTAAGGTAGCGTTCCGCCTCGCCAAGAAATAATAATAGGTTTGTTCCAACCACAGTTTGGCACTCCTGAAGCATGATCAGATGAATTTGCACCTGAAATTTGACGTCGGATGACTTCATATTTTACGTACACACAAATTGAATGACCTCAAATTTTTTTGTCAGATTTGTATGTAGAATTTGTTTGTCAGATATGTATGTAAAATTTGTTTGTCAGATGTGTTTTTCAGATTTGTTAAGAAATTCGACGTAATCTACAGTAGCGTTCCCCCCCGCCAAGAAATAATAATAGGTTTGTTCCAACCACAGTTTGGAACTCCTGGAGCATGCTAAGAAGGACTTGCACCTCAAATTTGTTTCTCGGATTTGTTGTCAAATTTGTGTGTCACATTTGTATGTAAAATTTTTTGTCAGATTTGTATGTAAAGGTTGTTTTTTCACATTTGATTCTCAGAATTGTTGAGAAAATTGACGTAATCTACGGTAGCGTTCAACTCCGCCAAGAATTAGTAACAGCTTGTTCCAACCACAGTTTGGAACTCCTGGAGCATGCTCAGATGAATTTGCACCTGAAATTTGACGTCGGATGACTTCATATTTTACGTACACACAAATTGATCGACCTCAAATTTGTTTGTCAGATTTGTATGTAGAATTTGTTTGTCAGATTTGTATGTAATATTTGTTTGTCAGATGTGTTTTTCAGATTTGTTAAGAAATTCGACGTAATCTAAGGTAGCGTTCCGCCCCGCCAAGAAATAATAATAGGTTTGTTTGTCAGATTTGTATGTAACATTTGTTTGTCAGATGTGTTTTTCAGATTTGTTAAGAAATTCGACGTAATCTAAGGTAGCGTTCCGCCCCGCCAAGAAATAATAATAAGTTTGTTCCAACCACAGTTTGGAACTCCTGGAGCATGCTAAGAAGGATTTGCACCTCAAATTTGTTTGTCAGATTTGTTGTCAAATTTGTGTGTCAAATTTGTTTCACCGGTTTGCTTGTCAGATTTGTTGAGAAATTTGACGTAATCTACGATAGCGTTCAACCCCGCAAAGAAATAATATTAGATTTGTTCCAACAACAGTTTGGAACTCCTGAAGAATGATCAGAAAGTTTGCACCTCAAATTTGACGTCGGTTGACTTCATATTTTACGTACACACAAATTGAATGACCTCAAATTTGTTTCTCAGATTTGTATGTAGAATTTGTTTGTCAGATTTGTATGTAAAATTTGTTTGTCAGATGTGTTTTTCAGATTTGTTAAGAAATTTGACGTAATCTACAGTAGCGTTCCGCCCCGCAAAGAAATAATATTAGATTTGTTCCAACAACAGTTTGGAACTCCTGAAGCATGATCAGAAAGTTTGCACCTCAAATTTGACGTCGGTTGACTTCATATTTTACGTTCTAACAATTTGAATGACCTCAAATTTGTTTGTCAGATTTGTATGTAAAATTTGTTTGTCAGATTTGTTTGTCAAGTTTGTTGTCAAATTTGTTTGTCAGATTTGTATGTAAAATTTGTTTTTCACATTTAATTGTCAGATTAGTTAAGAAATTCGACGTAATCTACAGTAGCGTTCCCCCCCGCCAAGAAATAATAATAGGTTTGTTCCAACCACAGTTTGGAACTCCTGGAGCATGCTAAGAAGGATTTGCACCTCAAATTTGTTTCTCAGATTTGTTGTCAAATTTGTGTGTCACATTTGTATGTAAAATTTGTTTGTCAGATTTGTATGTAATATTTGTTTGTCAGATGTGTTTTTCAGATTTGTTAAGAAATTCGACGAAATCTAAGGTAGCGTTCCGCCCCGCCAAGAAATAATAATAGGTTTGTTCTAACCACAGTTTGGCACTCCTGAAGCATGATCAGAAAGTTTGCACCTGAAATTTGACGTCGGATGACTTCATATTTTACGTACACACAAATTGATCGACCACAAATTTGTTTGTCAGATTTGTATGTAGAATTTGTTTGTCAGATTTGTATGTAATATTTTTTTGTCAGATGTGTTTTTCAGATTTGTTAAGATATTCGACGTAATCTAAGGTAGCGTTCCGCCCCGCCAAGAAATAATAATAGGTTTGTTCCAACCACAGTTTGGCACTCCTGAAGCATGATCAGATGAATTTGCACCTGAAATTTGACGTCGGATGACTTCATATTTTACGTACACACAAATTGAATGACCTCAAATTTTTTTGTCAGATTTGTATGTAGAATTTGATTGTCAGATATGTATGTAAAATTTGTTTGTCAGATGTGTTTTTCAGATTTGTTAAGAAATTCGACGTAATCTAAGGTAGCGTTCCGCCCCGCCAAGAAATAATAATAGGTTTGTTTGTCAGATTTGTATGTAATATTTGTTTGTCAGATGTGTTTTTCAGATTTGTTAAGAAAATCGACGTAATCTAAGGTAGCGTTCCGCCCCGCCAAGAAATAATAATAGGTTTGTTCCAACCACAGTTTGGCACTCCTGAAGCATGATCAGATGAATTTGCACCTGAAATTTGACGTCGGATGACTTCATATTTTACGTACACACAAATTGATCGACCTCAAATTTGTTTGTCAGATTTGTATGTAAAATTTTTTGTCAGATTTGTATGTAAAGGTTGTTTTTTCACATTTGATTCTCAGAATTGTTGAGAAAATTGACGTAATCTACGGTAGCGTTCAACTCCGCCAAGAATTAGTAACAGCTTGTTCCAACCACAGTTTGGAACTCCTGGAGCATGCTCAGATGAATTTGCACCTGAAATTTGACGTCGGATGACTTCATATTTTAGGTACACACAAATTGATCGACCTCAAATTTGTTTGTCAGATTTGTATGTAGAATTTGTTTGTCAGATTTGTATGTAATATTTGTTTGTCAGATGTGTTTTTCAGATTTGTTAAGAAATTCGACGTAATCTAAGGTAGCGTTCCGCCCCGCCAAGAAATAATAATAGGTTTGTTTGTCAGATTTGTATGTAACATTTGTTTGTCAGATGTGTTTTTCACATTTGTTAAGAAATTCGACGTAATCTAATGTAGCGTTCCGCCCCGCCAAGAAATAATAATAAGTTTGTTCCAACCACAGTTTGGAACTCCTGGAGCATGCTAAGAAGGATTTGCACCTCAAATTTGTTTGTCAGATTTGTTGTCAAATTTGTGTGTCAAATTTGTTTCACCGGTTTGCTTGTCAGATTTGTTGAGAAATTTGACGTAATCTACGATAGCGTTCAACCCCGCAAAGAAATAATATTAGATTTGTTCCAACAACAGTTTGGAACTCCTGAAGAATGATCAGAAAGTTTGCACCTCAAATTTGACGTCGGTTGACTTCATATTTTACGTACACACAAATTGAATGACCTCAAATTTGTTTCTCAGATTTGTATGTAGAATTTGTTTGTCAGATTTGTATGTAAAATTTGTTTGTCAGATGTGTTTTTCAGATTTGTTAAGAAATTCGACGTAATCTAAGGTAGCGTTCCGCCCCGCCAAGAAATAATAATAGGTTGGTTCCAACCACAGTTTGGAACTCCTGGAGCATGCTAAGAAGGATTTGCACCTCAAATTTGTTTGTCAAATTTGTTTGTCAGATTTGTTGTCAAATTGGTGTTCACATTTGTATGTAAACTTTTTGTCAGATTTGTATGTAAAGTTTGTTTTTTCACATTTGATTCTCAGAATTGTTGAGAAAATTGACGTAATCTACGGTAGCGTTCAACTCCGCCAAGAATTAGTAATAGCTTGTTCCAACCACAGTTTGGAACTCCTGGAGCATGCTCAGATAAATTTGCACCTGAAATTTGACGTCGGATGACTTCATATTTTACGTACACACAAATTGATCGACCTCAAATTTGTTTGTCAGATTTGTATGTAATATTTGTTTGTCAGATGTGTTTTTCAGATTTGTTAAGAAATTCGACGTAATCTAAGGTAGCGTTCCGCCCCGACAAGAATAATAATAGGTTTGTTCCAACCACAGTTTGGAACTCCTGGAGCATGCTAAGAAGGATTTGCACCTCAAATTTGTTTGTCAAATTTGTTTGTCAGATTTGTTGTCAAATTTGTGTGTCACATTTGTATGTAAAATTTTTTGTCACATTTGTATGTAAAGGTTGTTTTTCACATTTGATTCTCAGAATTGTTGAAAAAATTGACGTAATCTACGGTAGCGTTCAACTCCTCCAAGAATTAGTAACAGCTTGTTCCAACCACAGTTTGGAACTCCTGGAGCACGCTCAGATGAATTTGCACCTCAAATTTGACATCGGATGACTTCATATTTTACGTACACACAAATTGATCGACCTCAAATTTGTTTGTCAGATTTGTATGTAGAATTTGTTTGTCAGATTTGTATGTAATATTTGTTAGTCAGATGTGTTTTTCAGATTTGTTAAGAAATTCGACGTAATCTAAGGTAGCGTTCCGCCCCGCCAAGAAATAATAATAGGTTTGTTTGTCAGATTTGTATGTAATATTTGTTTGTCAGATGTGTTTTTCAGATTTGTTAAGAAAATCGACGTAATCTAAGGTAGCGTTCCGCCCCGCCAAGAAATAATAATAGGTTTGTTCCAACCACAGTTTGGCACTCCTGAAGCATGATCAGATGAATTTGCACCTGAAATTTGACGTCGGATGACTTCATATTTTACGTACACACAAATTGAATGACCTCAAATTTGTTTGTCAGATTTGTATGTAGAATTTGTTTGTCAGATTTGTATGTAATATTTGTTTGTCTGATGTGTTTTTCAGATTTGTTAAGAAATTCGACGTAATCGAAGGTAGCGTTCCGCCCCGCCAAGAAATAATAATAGGTTTGTTTGTCAGATTTGTATGTAATATTTGTTTGTCAGATGTGTTTTTCAGATTTGTTAAGAAATTCGACGTAATCTAAGGTAGCGTTCCGCCCCGCCAAGAAATAATAATAGGTTTGTATGTCAGATTTGTATGTAATATTTGTTTGTCAGATGTGTTTTTCAGATTTGTTAAGAAATTCGACGTAATCTAAGGTAGCGTTCCGCCCCGCCAAGAAATAATAATAGGTTTGTTCCAACCACAGTTTGGCACTCCTGAAGCATGATCAGATGAATTTGCACCTGAAATTTGACGTCGGATGACTTCATATTTTACGTACACACAAATTGAATGACCTCAAATTTGTTTGTCAGATTTGTATGTAGAATTTGTTTGTCAGATATGTATGTAAAATTTGTTTGTCAGATGTGTTTTTCAGATTTGTTAAGAAATTCGACGTAATCTAAGGTAGCGTTCCGCCCCGCCAAGAAATAATAATAGGTTGGTTCCAACCACAGTTTGGAACTCCTGGAGCATGCTAAGAAGGATTTGCACCTCAAATTTGTTTGTCAAATTTGTTTGTCAGATTTGTTGTCAAATTTGTGTGTCACATTTGTATGTAAAATTTTTTGTCAGATTTGTATGTAAAGTTTGTTTTTTCACATTTGATTCTCAGAATTGTTAAGAAGTTCGACGTAATCTAAGGTAGCGTTCCGCCCCGCCAAGAAATAATAATAGGTTTGTTCCAACCACAGTTTGGCACTCCTGAAGCATGAACAGAAAGTTTGCACCTGAAATTTGACGTCGGATGACTTCATATTTTACGTACACACAAATTGATCGACCTCAAATTTGTTTGTCAGATTTGTATGTAGAATTTGTTTGTCAGATTTGTATGTAATATTTTTTTGTCAGATGTGTTTTCAGATTTGTTAAGATATTCGACGTAATCTAAGGTAGCGTTCCGCCCCGCCAAGAAATAATAATAGGTTGTTCCAACCACAGTTTGGCACTCCTGAAGCATGATCAGATGAATTTGCACCTGAAATTTGACGTCGGATGACTTCATATTTTACGTACACACAAATTGAATGACCTCAAATTTTTTGTCAGATTTGTATGTAGAATTTGTTTGTCAGATATGTATGTAAAATTTGTTTGTCAGATGTGTTTTTCAGATTTGTTAAGAAATTCGACGTAATCTAAGGTAGCGTTCCGCCCCGCCAAGAAATAATAATGGGTTGGTTCCAACCACAGTTTGGAACTCCTGGAGCATGCTAAGAAGGATTTGCACCTCAAATTTGTTGTCAGATTTGTTGTCAAATTGGTGTTCACATTTGTATGTAAAACTTTTTGTCAGATTTGTATGTAAAGTTTGTTTTTTCACATTTGATTCTCAGAATTGTTGAGAAAATTGACGTAATCTACGGTAGCGTTCAACTCCGCCAAGAATTAGTAATAGCTTGTTCCAACCACAGTTTGGAACTCCTGGAGCATGCTCAGATAAATTTGCACCTGAAATTTGACGTCGGATGACTTCATATTTTACGTACACACAAATTGATCGACCTCAAATTTGTTTGTCAGATTTTTATGTAATATTTGTTTGTCAGATGTGTTTTTCAGATTTGTTAAGAAATTCGACGTAATCTAAGGTAGCGTTCCGCCCCGACAAGAAATAATAATAGGTTTGTTCCAACCACAGTTTGGAACTCCTGGAGCATGCTAAGAAGGATTTGCACCTCAAATTTGTTTGTCAAATTTGTTTGTCAGATTTGTTGTCAAATTTGTGTGTTACATTTGTATGTAAAATTGTTTGTCACATTTGTATGTAAAGGTTGTTTTTTCACATTTGATTCTCAGAATTGTTGAGAAAATTGACGTAATCTACGGTAGCGTTCAACTCCGCCAAGAATTAGTAACAGCTTGTTCCAACCACAGTTTGGAACTCCTGGAGCATGCTCAGATGAATTTGCACCTGAAATTTGACATCGGATGACTTCATATTTTACGTACACACAAATTGATCGACCTCAAATTTGTTTGTCAGATTTGTATGTAGAATTTGTTTGTCAGATTTGTATGTAATATTTGTTAGTCAGATGTGTTTTTCAGATTTGTTAAGAAATTCGACGTAATCTAAGGTAGCGTTCCGCCCCGCCAAGAAATAATAATAGGTTTGTTTGTCAGATTTGTATGTAATATTTGTTTGTCAGATGTGTTTTTCAGAGGGGGCACACAACTCATCCGAAAGTATTCTCGTCCGAATGTCTACTCATCCGAAAAATAATAGAAATAGAAAAAATAAACAGACAACTCATCCGAAAGTATTCTCATCCGAAAAAGGGGCGTGGCCGTTTCGGATGAGTAGACATTCGGACGAGAATACTTTCGGATGAGTTGTCTGCTTATATTTTTTTAAAATTATACTTTAATAAAATAGAAAACAGTGAATACAACTCATTCGAAAGTATTCTCATCCGAATGTCAACTGATCCGAAAACTAACGTACAAAAATTGCTGCGTCGTAGAAATGAGGCAGCGTTCGACCCCGCAAGTCACGGTCGGTTTGTTTGTTTATTTTTGCGAGGATCAGCTCGTTTTGTGACACAAGGGGGTTAATTTTTTTCCTCTCGCGAGGATGTGCTCGTTTTATGACAAAAGGGGGTTAATTTTTTTTCTCGCGAGGATCAGCTCGTTTTATGACACAAGGGGGTTGATTTTTTCCTCTTGCGAGGATTTGCTCACCCTGTAGGCTGCCCTGGGATGGATAATGAGCTCGGTACGCCCAAAAAGGAGTTTAAAACTTGTTGGGGTGGAACGCTGCCTCATTTCTACGACGCAGCAATTTTTGTACGTTAGTTTTCGGACGAGTAGACATTCGGATGAGAATACTTTCGGATGAGTTGTATTCACTGTTTTCTATTTTATTAAAGTATAATATTTTAAAAAAATATCAACAGACAACTCATCCGAAAGTATTCTCGTCCGAATGTCTACTCATCCGAAACGGCCACGCCCCTTTTTCGGATGAGAATACTTTCGGATGAGTTGTCTGTTTATATTTTTTCTATTTCTATTATTTTCGGATGAGTAGACATTCGGATGAGAATACTTTCGGATGAGAATACTTTCGGATGAGTTGTAGGCACTCTTTTTCAGATTTGTTAAGAAAATCGACGTAATCTAAGGTAGCGTTCCGCCCCGCCAAGAAATAATAATAGGTTTGTTCCAACCACAGTTTGGCACTCCTGAAGCATGATCAGATGAATTTGCACCTGAAATTTGACGTCGGATGACTTCATATTTTACGTACACACAAATTGAATGACCTCAAATTTGTTTGTCAGATTTGTATGTAGAATTAGTTTGTCAGATTTGTATGTAATATTTGTTTGTCTGATGTGTTTTTCAGATTTGTTAAGAAATTCGACGTAATCGAAGGTAGCGTTCCGCCCCGCCAAGAAATAATAATAGGTTTGTTTGTCAGATTTGTATGTAATATTTGTTTGTCAGATGTGTTTTTCAGATTTGTTAAGAAATTCGACGTAATCTAAGGTAGCGTTCCGCCCCGCCAAGAAATAATAATAGGTTTGTATGTCAGATTTGTATGTAATATTGTTTGTCAGATGTGTTTTTCAGATTTGTTAAGAAATTCGACGTAATCTAAGGTAGCGTTCCGCCCCGCCAAGAAATAATAATAGGTTTGTTCCAACCACAGTTTGGCACTCCTGAAGCATGATCAGATGAATTTGCACCTGAAATTTGACGTCGGATGACTTCATATTTTACGTACACACAAATTGAATGACCTCAAATTTGTTTGTCAGATTTGTATGTAGAATTTGTTTGTCAGATATGTATGTAAAATTTGTTTGTCAGATGTGTTTTTCAGATTTGTTAAGAAATTCGACGTAATCTAAGGTAGCGTTCCGCCCCGCCAGAAATAATAATAGGTTGGTTCCAACCACAGTTTGGAACTCCTGGAGCATGCTAAGAAGGATTTGCACCTCAAATTTGTTTGTCAAATTTGTTTGTCAGAGTTGTTGTCAAATTTGTGTGTCACATTTGTATGTAAAATGTTTTGTCAGATTTGTATGTAAAGGTTGTTTTTTCACATTTGATTCTCAGAATTGTTGAGAAAATTGACGTAATCTACGGTAGCGTTCAACTCCGCCAAGAATTAGTAACAGCTTGTTCCAACCACAGTTTGGAACTCCTGGAGCATGCTCAGATGAATTTGCACCTGAAATTTGACGTCGGATGACTTCATATTTACGTACACACAAATTGATCGACCTCAAATTTGTTTGTCAGATTTGTATGTAGAATTTGTTTGTCAGATTTGTATGTAATATTTGTTTGTCAGATGTGTTTTTCAGATTTGTTAAGAAATTCGACGTAATCGAAGGTATCGTTCCGCCCGCCATGAAATATAATTGGTTTGTTTGTCAGATTTGTATGTAATATTTGTTTGTCAGATGTGTTTTTCAGATTTGATAAGAAATTCGACGTAATCTAAGGTAGCGTTCCGCCCCGCCAAGAAATAATAATAGGTTTGTTCCAACCACATTTGGCATTCCTGAAGCTTGATCAGATGAATTTGCACCTGAAATTTGACGTCGGATGACTTCATATTTTACGTACACACAAATTGAATGACCTCAAATTTGTTTGTCTGATTTGTAAGTAGAATTTGTTTGTCAGATTTGTATGTAAAGTTTGTTTTTTCACATTTGATTGTCAGAATTGTTGAGAAAATTGACGTAATCTACGGTAGCGTTCAACTCCGCCAAGAATTAGTAATAGCTTTTCCAATCACAGTTTGGAACTCCTGGAGCATGCTCAGATGAATTTGCACCTAAACTTTGACGTCGGATGACTTCATATTTTACGTACACACAAATTGATCGACCTTAAATATGTTTGTCAGATTTGTATGTAGAATTTGTTTGTCAGATATGTATGTAAAATTTGTTTGTCAGATGTGTTTTGAGATTTGTTAAGAAATTCGACGTAATCTACAGTAGCGTTCCCCCCCGCCAAGAAATAATAATAGGTTGGTTCCAACCACAGTTTGGAACTCCTGGAGCATGCTAAGAAGGATTTGCACCTCAAATTTGTTTGTCAAATTTGTTTGTCAGATTTGTTGTCAAATTTGTGTGTCACATTTGTATGTAAATTTTTTGTCAGATTTGTATGTAAGGTTGTTTTTTCACATTTGATTCTCAGAATTGTTGAGAAAATTGACGTAATCTACGGTAGCGTTCAACTCCGCCAAGAATTAGTAACAGCTTGTTCCAACCACAGTTTGGAACTCCTGGAGCATGCTCAGATGAATTTGCACCTGAAATTTGACGTCGGATGACTTCATATTTTACGTACACACAAATTGATCGACCTCAAATTTGTTTGTCAGATTTGTATGTAGAATTTGTTTGTCAGATTTGTATGTAATATTTGTTTGTCAGATGTGTTTTTCAGATTTGTTAAGAAATTCGAGTAATCTAAGGTAGCGTTCCGCCCCGCCAAGAAATAATAATAGGTTTGTTTGTCAGATTTGTATGTAACATTTGTTTGTCAGATGTGTTTTTCAGATTTGTTAAGAAATTCGACGTAATCTACAGTAGCGTTCCCCCCCGCCAAGAAATAATAATAGGTTTGTTCCAACCACAGTTTGGAACTCCTGGAGCATGCTAAGAAGGATTTGCACCTCAAATTTGTTTCTCAGATTGTTGTCAAATTTGTGTGTCACATTTGTATGTAAAATTTGTTTGTCAGATTTGAATGTAATTTGTTTGTCAGATGTGTTTTTCAGATTTGTTAAGAAATTCGACGAAATCTAAGGTAGCGTTCCGCCCCGCCAAGAAATAATAATAGGATTGTTCTAACCACAGTTTGGCACTCCTGAAGCATGATCAGAAAGTTTGCACCTGAAATTTGACGTCGGATGACTTCATATTTTACGTTCACACAAATTGATCGACCTCAAATTTGTTGTCAGATTTGTATGTAGAATTTGTTTGTCAGATTTGTATGTAATATTTTTTTGTCAGATGTGTTTTTCAGATGTTAAGATATTCGACGTAATCTAAGGTTTCCGCCCCGCCAAGAAATAATAATAGGTTTGTTCCAACCACAGTTTGGCACTCCTGAAGCATGATCAGATGAATTGCACCTGAAATTTGACGTCGGATGACTTCATATTTTACGTACACACAAA
>JACGAQ010000813.1:0-88009 GCA_014119065.1 Orius insidiosus | reverse complement strand
TACGTTTTAAATTTTTGCCTAGGATATTTTAAACATGTATTCATTACCTCGATTTTTTAATTTCACCGAAAGAGAAGGGAAAAAGCGGTTTTATTAAAACAATTATTTTTCAAATTGAATAAAACCACAGAAGTTTTTTTAGATATAAATTTTTAAAATAAAAATTCATAGAGGTTGATGGAAGATCGTATGAAAGTGGAAACCGATGAGGAGAGAGAAAAAAAAAATCCTTACTTTTTCAAGTGGCATAAATATTTTCACGGTTTCCTCCTCAAGCCGACCCTCTCAACACGGCAGTTTCATAAATTCTACGAGTGCGGTTCAAATATTAAATGTTTCCGGTACAATTGATAAACGGCACAAAATGGAAAATTAAAAACAAAATAGAAAGAATTCAAACCTCTCAATACTGTCAGAATTTATGTTTTAATTTCCCTCGCTCTGTGGCCTAAAAAAAACCTTTTACAATATGTTTAGTCTTTTTATTCAATTATTTGGACCAGAAAATCCTGGGGGCACACATCTCATCCGAAAGTATTTTCGTGCACACATCTCATCCGAAAGTATTCTCGTCCTAAAGTATTCTCGTCATAAAAATAAAAAAAAGAAAAATATAACAGTATTCTCATCCGAAAGTATTCTCGTCCTAAAAATAATAGAAAAAGATAAAATATTGGGTCGTTTCACATGAAATGTCCGATTTTATAATATTTGAAATATATAGAGGATTTTGCGAGTCTCTGTTGATTACTTCCGAAGTGCACCTACCATATTCAAACAGTTACTAATCCTCTACTTTTTTATAAACATTAGTTCCCAACAATTACACAGTTTAGTATACCTTCAAATATGAACATGTAAACACGCGATTTTCGTGTAATATTTTTTTATGAGTTTAAACTAGGCCGTTCGGCAGCTGAGGCTGCTAGAAACATCTGTAAGGTGTTTGGGGAAGGGTGTAAATGAATCATTCGCCGTTGGTTTGATAAGTTTTCGACCAGCCCGAGGAAGACCTCCTACTGTAATTGAAAACGATGACCTCAAACATACTGTAGAAGAAACCCCTACCAAACAGTTAGAGAACTTTCAGCACAACTTAGTAAGTGCACCTACCGTTTTCAGACACTTAAAGTGCATAGGGAAAGTAAAAAAGCTCGATTATTGTATTTTTACTAAAATCACTTTACCTTGAAAACGGACATTTCATATGAAACAACCCAATATATACTGTATTCTCATCCGAAAGTATTCTCGTCCTACTGTCTTCTCGTCCTAAAATTAACGTACGAAAATTGCTGCGTTGGAGAAATGCGACAGCGTTTCACCCCCGCAAAGTATTCTTCAAAGAAATACATTTCAGCATTTCTCCACGGTCGGTTTGTTTGTTTATTTTTGCGAGGATCAGCTCGTTTTGTGACACAAGGGGGTTAATTTTTTTCCTCTCGCGAGGATTCGCTCACCCAGTAGGCGGAACTGGGATGGATGATAAGCTCGGTAGGCGCAAAAAGGAGTTTAAAACTTGCTGGGGTGGAACGCTGCCGCATTTCTCCGACGCAGCAATTTTTGTACGTTAGTTTTAGGACGAGAAAACTTTCGGATGAGAATACATTTCATTTAATTTTAAGTAATATTTTATTTTACACATATTTTTAGGACTTCTTTTTCTATTATTTTTAGGACGAGAAGACAGTAGGACGAGAATACTTTCGGATGAGAATACAGTATATATTATATCTTTTTCTATTATTTTTAGGACGAGAAGACAGTAGGACGAGAATACTTTCGGATGAGAATACAGTTTATATTTTTTCTTTTTCTATTATTTTTAGGACGAGAATACTTTAGGACGAGATGTAGGCACTCAAAATCCTTTGTCGTTTTGTTAGACCAAATTTTAAAGAGTTTTAAAAGATTTACTGAATTTTTCCACACATTTTTCAGGGTTTTTAGCATTTTTCGTCGATTATGAGGTAAAGAAAACCCCTTATATTGCCTGTTTTTGGAGGTTTTTCTCGGTTTTTCGCCCACGAAACCATTTTATTAAAACTTATTTCGTCAAATAAAAAATCTGAAAATTAAAAATGTTTAAAAAAAATTTATGATGTACAAATTCATATTTAGAAGGTCGGCCCGGATGAAAATTTACATTGGAACCATAAATTTCTACGGGGAGAATAACAGGACCGTCCTAATTCAAACCCTTTTGCATAACGAAATAATAACACAATTAAACATTTCCGACGACTTAATTAGATAAGGGGGGAAGGCGGCGTAAACACCTAAATCAGAGTCTAAGGATTAATGCGTAAACGCAGAGGATAATAATGTAATCCCTGCAATGCACCTCCTATTGCATCTTCCCCAACATCGATTTTAACACGTGCCACTGAGAATTCTTCACCTAAGGAACTCCAAATACACGTGTCCTTTTCAATAGGGACATTGTATTTCATTCACACCTGACTTCATTCGACGAAAAAAAGGTTAAAGCCTCTTTTTGTGATTCTTTTCAACGGAGAAAACCTCAAGAAATCTAAAAAAAATATGTTAAAATTAAACCTCCGGTTATTTCGACCCTGCGGGGTCTCTAAATAATCTATGAGTAAACTGGGAGTTTTTAAAGATTTTAAGCTACTTCAACTTAATCTTTTGGCAAACAGAAAAATTAATTTGCTTCGCTAATCTTAAGTTTTAAGAATGTGATTAGAAACGAAGTAGCTTCAAGAATTTAACGAAGTCTGGGGTAAGAGGATTATTTATACCGGTAAGCCCAATCCATCCATTTTCACACTTAATCCAGGTTTATTAGACCCAACAAACCGGACCCCCCACCCCATCTGCGTCCACAAAAGGATTTATTTATTGCGATTCCCCTCTTTTTTTCCATTCTTTTTTTTCCCCCGCCCTTTTTTCAACCACAATGCCAGAAGGGCGCCGAACAGGAAATAAATTAAATTCAGCGTCCTCACGAAATCTTAAGGGTGTTTAAAAGACTATTGAATTGTGGGAGGGTTGAAAACCCTCTGAATCTACAGTTAATGAATTGGCACCTTTTTTTTTATTAAGGATAATGAATAAGATGGATAATTGTAAATTAAGTTTTGTCACGTTTTACACGTTAGATGACACCTCCCCCAACAACACAGCACATTTTGAAGGGATGACACCCCAATTCTCATTAATGGTAGATGAGAATATTTCGGTTCCAAACGCCTGAAGGAAAGGTAAAAATAAGGCGCCTAGATTAAATACAAAAACATCTCCAGTAGGGAAGATTGGACGAGCAGAAAGGTTGGAAGAGTAGGAAGATTAGACAGGATGATTGGGGAGCAGACAAATTAGACTAGCAGGAAGGTTGGAAGAGCCAGAAGTTGGGACGAGCAAGAAGATTAGACGAGCTAGGTTGAGCGAGATCAGGCGAGCGGGAGCAATGGACGAGGTTGGACGAGTAGGAAGATTAGGCGAGCAGGAAGATTGGGGGAGCAGACAAATTAGACTAGCAGGAAGGTTGGAAGAGCCAGAAGATGGGACCAGCAAGATGATTGAACGAGCAAGGTTGAGCGAGATCAGGCGAGCGGGAGCAATGGACGAGGTTGGACAAGAAGGAAGATTAGGCGAGCAGGAAGATTGGGGAGCAGACAAATTAGACTAGCAGGAAGGTTTTTTTTGCCTTAGCGTTAGCTTTTTTTTTTTTTTTTTTTTTTTTTTTTTTTTTTTTTTTTTTTTTTTTTTTTTTTTTTTTTTTTTTTTTTTTTTTTTTTTGGCCTTAGCGTTAGCTATTAGCCATGGGTCGTAATTTGTTGTTAACAATTTGTAAGAGGGTTTTCAAACTTAAGAGTTTATAATCCCCCTCACGTCAGTGGTGTTTTCCATCAGAAAAATCCATTTAGGTTCCTTAGGTTCAATTTGGGGGCCGCCCGCTTTGAACCCTGGACCCCATAGATGAACGCCGTATCGCATTGTTTGGGATTAACGTGGGATTAAAGCAGGAAGGTTGGAAGAGCCAGAAGATAGACGAGCAAGAAGATTGGGGAGCAGACAAATTAGACTAGCAGGAAGGTTGGAAGAGCCAGAAGATGAGACGAGCAATAAGATTGGACGAGCTAGGTTGAGCGAGATCAGGCGAACGTGAGCAATAGACGATGTTGAACGAGCAAGAAAATCCATAAAAAAATATCAAGTTTAAGCCAACAGGAAGAAATGAGACGACGAAAAGTGTTCAAATTCTGGTGGCAACTAAAGCCTAGAAGTATCATTATCTGGTTGTAAAATCGTTGAAAACTAAGTTAAGCTTTCGCGTGTTGTAGATCGGCCTTTTTCTTCCTATCATTTCTTATCGCCTCTCTCTTAATTACCAACTCAAAGGGTATTCTCTTATACCAAAGTTCGCGTGTTCTCCTTATTTGCCCGTGGATGCATCTTAATTATTTTCCCTTCTTTTTTTCAGAGGGAAAATCGTGAAAATAAAGTTTATATTTAAAAGAATCTTTCTCCTTAGATACCTATTCGTCCAAACATGAAAAATGTATACAAAGTTGTATTTTTTTCCGTTGTGGTGGCGAAGGGGAAAAGAAGGAAAGTTTCTAAATGTGAAACTTCTCCGTTGTGGGATATGTAGATAAGTGTGGGAGTCGGGGGTTTTCGGGATAAAGTGGATCTCTCCACTGGATCTTTAAAGAGTCGAAACAAACCAGTGCAATTTAACTTTTACTTTTTCTTTCTTTCCTGCTTTTTTTTTGTCTCGTTTTTCTTTTTGTCGATAAATGTGAAAAGTCATTAAAGGAGAGTATTCCAGCATGTTTGAATTCGTGCCTTATCTTTGAAAGAGAGGACACCAATGTCCTCAGGCGTGAACATCATCCCCACCGTGAAAATTGTTTGAAGAGGGGGATGAGAACACTTAGAACTTTGTATGTATTTAGAGATTATTCTCATTTCCACCCTTTTCGTTAATGAAAACTGGGATGTCATCCCCTAAAAAATGTGTTGGGGGTCATCTAACGTGTAAAACGTGACAAAACTTAATTTTCAATCATCTTAAATTTTACGGTTTTCCAGCCGCACTTTTGGACACTCAGGCGTCTCATTGTACGGTCAATATGGTAAAAGCCCCCTGAAAAGAGGGGAGAATTTTGTATAAAACACAAGGGTATAAAATGCAGAAAATAAAATGCATTTGACGCAGTTAAGCTGGTTTATGTATATTTACCCACTCTTTCTCCATTTTTTTTATATTAGGCATATTTAGATGCGAGGGTTGAACCAATGATGCTTTTTTATTGGAAGGAAGAGGGGAATACTGGCATTTGTCAGGGAGAATCTAAAAAAGCTTACTTCTTATGCCGATCATTTTTGTATATTTTATCTCCTCTGTAAATATTGAGCTTGAGTCAAATTGATCACTGACCCACGGAGGATCCTAAATTGACAGAAGAAGGGATGTCCTAAAAATAAAAAAGCGGTTTCCGAGTCCTTCTGTAATTCAAATCGACCGGACTTCAGAGACAGATGGTTTCAATGTATTTTCATTATGTTCTCGGTGTAATTTCATTCGCCCTGGGGGGAAAGGACGTAAATACAAGTGTATCCATGACAATAGAGAAAACTCGTGGGGTATTAAATCCTTGGGAACGCTTTTCATCAAACAACATTTTCCCTCTGGAATTTAATTTAGGCATAAACATTTGAGAATAAGCCATAACGTTTACAGCAGAGTCGTCAAAATTATTGTTTATATATCTTGGAACTTCAAATAGAGTAGTTATGCTAAAGAGGTACTCTTATCGTAAGGGTTATCAACGAGAGGGGATGATGTGATACTAATGATCAAGTTAGGTTGTATATTAGCCCAAGGGTGTATTAGGTATTACGGAGTCACCCTCCCTTTTCCACAATATTACCGGACTTCGATACTATCTATCTTAAAATGATTTTTAATAAGTACATAATAAAAACGTCGTTTTACTTAACGAAGATTATATTACTGCTATAAAAGAGAGTTCATATCATGTAGAATGTTGAAACTTGGCACATTTATTGTCATTACCACAAAAGGGACGCTAATTATGGCGGCTTAGAAGTCCAAGGTTTTAGCCTGCCCTAAGGATTTTCCAGTTCCCTGCACTATGAAGCCCTCAAGCGGTGGAATGATTGAATAAGATCTCCAGTATCCTCTCGGTAGCGTCATGCTAGGAAGAAGGATGAGCAGAAAGATTGGACAAGCACTGGTCGGACGTGTAGGAAGTTGCACGAGTAGGAAGTTTGGCAAGCAGAAAGATTGGGCAGGCAATGGACGAGCAACGCCATGCTAGGAAGAAGATAAGAAGAGCAGAAAGATTGGACGAGTTACAAGTTTGCACAAGTGAGAAGTTGAAGCGAGCAGAAAGATTGGACAAGTACTGGTCGGACGTGTAGGAAGTTGCACGAGTAGGAAGTTAGGCAAGCAGAAAGATTGGGCGAGCAACGTCATGCCAGGAAGAAGATAGGAAGAGCAGAAAGATTGGACGAGTCAGAAGTTTGCACAAGTGAGAAGATGAAGCGAGCAGAAAGATTGGACAAGCACTGGTCGGACGTGTCGGAAGTTGCACGAGTAGGAAGTTAGGCAAGCAGAAAGATCGGGCGAGCAATGGACGAGCAACGCCGAGGAAGAAGACAGGAAGAGCAGAAAGATTGGACGAGTTAGAAGTTTGCACAAGTGAGAAGATGAAGCGAGCAGGAAGATTGGACGAGATGTGCCCCATTTGTGTCCCTTGATTTTCAGGAAAAAAATACCCATTCTAACGAGTTGGCCATCGAGCTAAATCTGACCATTATAAAACCACAGGGTCGCCCTGTTTTAGTTATAAATTAAAGAAAGCATAAAAGTAAACGAGGAAGCGAGTAATTTGTCTTGGAAGAAAGTGGGCGGACCTCAATCGGCTTAAGTAAGATGTGTGGTGGCCCTTGAGAGTGGCAGAGTGTAAATACATCATTAGGTCCGGGTTTTCTAGTCCCTGTTTACTACATAGACCATAAAAGGGGGAAAGGCTTACTCAGCTACTGTCCCTGCCTCCATTACACATATTGCCGCCTCCGGGCTTAAGTAACTCCGCGGGATAGCGTCTCCACATTTATATATTTACGAGAGAGAAAGAGAGAAAAAATGTCCTCTGATTTCCGCCCAGAATATTTTACTCATAAAATGAAGGGATATTGTTTTAAAACAAAAGCGGGCCGAGAGACCTTTTCGTTACAGCGGGCTCCCCATTGTCTAGCTTCGGGTTTTAATCGAATAAGTTCTCTTTGTGATCCTTCACTGCTCCTGAATTATTAATCCTCAATTAATCTTTGAATTCCGGGACTAATTCCTGTGTCAAAACGGCCGACAAAATACGTGAAATACGCTTTTACTTTGTACCTACGTCATGAACAACAAAGGGGCTTTTATTAAATTCCTGTTTATTAATTTCACCTTTTATACCTTTAAAAATACCACGAAAGGTTAAATTTTTTCCCCGCTCTGCATTTCACAATTTACTGTACAACGAACTTTCAGATGCAGGTGTGCACAGTAGGAAAAATGCCAATTTTAGGTCTAAAAACAACAAAAATTGGGGACAGAGACACAGGTGAAATGAGGGTCAAAAATATGTAGGAATTTATCATACCATCAACTGAACTTCCGATTATTGCACCCTCAAATTTTCGTACGAATGCTCGTTGATTCAATCAAGCATGCGGGAAGGTGGTGCGGAGGTACTGCTCTCCCATCTACCGCGCTTTATCTCACCCAGTTTTTAGCATTGCTATTCTAATGCATTCAGCTAGTCTAAATATGTTCCAAAATCTTTCGCCGTTCACCAAATGTGGAGTCAGCGATAACAAATTAAAAAGGCAATTTTACCAACTTTTTGGAAGAAATGGAAGCAGTGGTCAAGTCGTATTAGAAAAGGGGACTGAGTTTTCAATTTGGGCGGCCGGAAAAAGGGTCCGGGAATCTATTAAAGTATAAAAGGAAAGTATGAGAATCGCATTTCCTGCCTTCCGTATGAAGAGAGCGAGAAAGGGAAAGGCATCATGTATAAAACGGGCTTAAGTCGACTTTTTCACCACTTCAAATGTATTCTTTTCTGTTCGAACCCTCCGAATTATGGGCGGTAATGAAAAGCAGGCGGACGATAATCCGAATCGTACTCGGACGGAATCCACAAGTACGTTCAAATCCTCGATTCTTCAGGATACAGACAGCTTAATGAGTCTTCTCGTTACTTGAAAAATCCCTTCTTTCAGGCTTACACACTCCTATTTTATGAACGAATCGATACTTTTAACTAGTTTTACTTTTATCGACATTTTGGCTTTTGTCCCTAAACGTAATTTTTCGGTATCCACGCATCGGCGATTGCCTTGTTGCGGCTATTGAAAGTGATCGATCCCTCACGGACGGATGACTCTTTACATCCACGACCCTCACCACATACGATCAGGGGTGTAGTGGAGCGGGAACGCGTGGGAACGGCGTTCCCACACTGGTTTCATTAAGGAGGTATGATGGTTTTTAAGTGAGTTGCTTTGCAAATTTTTCTTTGTTAACAACGGTTTTCGGTTTTTCCCTTCTATCTCGGAAACCGTCGCACAAAACGAAAAAATGTCTTAAGTAAAAGTTGTAGGTACTGAAATTTACTACATAAAATATCTTATTAGTTTTTTCCGTTAGAGCAATACTTTAGGAGATATGGAAGTATTTAAGTTGGTTGCTTTGCAAATTTTTCGTTGTTAACAACGGTTTTCGGTTTTTCCCTTCTATCTCGGAAACCGTAGCTCAAAACGAAAAAACGTTCCAAGTAAAAGTCGTAGCTACGGAAATTTCCTACAAAAAAGACCTCATTGGTTTTTTTGTCAGAGCAATACTTAAGGAGATATGAGGGTTCTTAAGTGAGTTGCTTTGCAAATTTTTCGTTGTTAACAACGGTTTTCGGTTTTTCCCTTCTATCTCGGAAACCGTCGCTCAAAACGAAAAAACCTCTTAAGTAAAAGTTGTAGGTACAAAGATTTCCTATAAAAATTTCTTTATTCATTATTTGGGTAAGAGCAATATTTAAGGAGTTATGAGGTTAAAACTAATAATCCTACAGAGCCTGTCTGAAAACTTAAAACCTTCATATCTCCTAAAATATTGCTCTGACAACTTAAAACCTTCATATCTCCTAAAATATTGCTCTGACGGAAAAAACCAATAAAATATTTTAAGTAGTACATTTCCGTAGCTACAACTTTTACTTAAGACATTTTTTCGTTTTGAGCGACGGTTTCCAAGATAGAAGGGAAAAACCGAAAACCGTTGCTCACAACGAAAAATGTACAAAGCAACCAACTTAAAACTCCCATATCCCCTTAAGTAGTACTAATACATAAAAACATGTTACATCTTATATTTTTTCTTCTTCCCTGTGAAAATTTTATCATCCATTCCATAGCCTACAGGCCCCCCGAACCGGACCCCCCGCTCTTTATGTGTGGGGAGGGGGTACCCCTCAGAATTGGATTGTAAGTCAGTATTTAGCGTTCCCACACTGAAAATTTTGCCACTACACCACTGCATACGATAAATTTTATACTTTATTGGAACTAATTTCAAATACAGGATTTTGTGTTGGACAGTGCCTCGATGACTAGTCGATGTAACAAAAGAGCGCAGGATTTCAAAGTTCGCTGACTTAGATTTTCAAACTCCCGGGATGTCGGCATCAATGTCACCTGATTGGCCGGTTCAGACGATGCACACATTCACAGCTTGGCTGCGGTCTATGCGCTCCCACGCTAACCACTGCATTTGATTACATCAGTCATCGAGACACCTCCACACCGACAGCGACATCTACAGAGCACCAGTAGGGGCAGTAACCTGGTGGAACCTTAAGTTTCACTAGTTTGGGCCCAAATTGTCCATCTAGGACTTCAAGGAAGTATCTGAATTATTAAAATAATGGGGGGTGATTTGAACTATTAAGTGGAGCTTTAAGTAATTAAACTTGTTACTTTCTTAGAGGCTCAACGATTAGGGCGTTAATGAAACAAAGTTTAAATTAAAATGGCCGAGAGTTTGGAAGACCCCGGTTGTCATTGGACGGGACAGAACGGGTTAAATGTCCTGTGAAACCCCGGGACATCCAATGGCTCATTAACATTGAAGTGGATTTATACGCAATTAAATTGCGATCCGTTTCTTCCCTAAAAAAAAAAAGTCAAAAGGAAATAGTAAATCATATTTTGTAAAGGAGTAAAGCATCATATTTTATAAGGATAAGATCAACCTGAATTGAGCTTATATTCATGAAAATGATTAATGGATCCTCTTGAATTATTTAAACCCATCGGTTTCCCTTTTCACAAAAGATGTATCTGATGCATCCAGTCAACATAAAATCGAACCTACTAATCTAATTCAGCGAACACGGGAAATACTTTTCGGAATATGTGAATAATATTTTACGATTTTTAGGACAAAAGTCGTATTTTAATATTGAAATTAAAATTCTTGAAGGGTCTCGGATAATAAAAAAGATTGTAGGAATCGATCTGTTACTTGATATTCAGTGAGCGGCTCAACCGTACAATGCATGTAGTGCCAAGTAAAGAGGGCAGAAACAAGGGATACACCGAAAATGTTAATAATATTCTAGATTTTGATACCTATTAGTGAAGCGCCGAGAGGGCAGAGCCGCCACTTGAAGAACATTGAGACAAAAAATAGAACCTACTATGGACTCCATCCTAATTTTATACCTTTTTGCAAAAGCTTAAAATCCAAACTAATGATGGAATAAAGGTATAAATCTTTATAAATGTAAAAACCAATTTCCTGCTGGTTCGCTTACAAGATTACATTCGTCTTAATAAGGGATTCAAGGGGGAAGGGAAATGTTATTGGAGGGCCAAGTAGATCCATCACCTTCAATCAAACCCTCCAAGAAAACTGGTCAAAGACTTGATTATTGAACATCGGAAGACTTAAAAAGAGATGTTGAACAAAAAGAAAATCTCGAATTCGTTTTCAAAGTTTTTTTTTCTCTCGCCCCCGGAGTTGATTAATTAACGTTAGATAATGGAGAGAACGGCGGAAAGTACAAAAGGGGGCGGCGGCGGTAATTAATCAAAAAAAGGGAACCTCTCTTTTGAAAAGTCCAAGAAATATGAGTTGGGTAGGACATCCCGTGGGCCACTCTTTAGGCACACATTAGCCTCTACGGTCTACACAGTAACCCCATTATCCCCCATCATCCCTTATACTCCCGTGGTACCTTAAGATTAATTACCACAAATAAAATTAAAGATAGGAAGTTTAACACGTTTTATCTGATAGTCTATTATTTAAAACTTTTTTTAAAAAAAATCATGACCTAATTGCTCAGGTTAATTTTTTTTCCAGCCGTTCTTACTCTTTTTGGACACTTGACAAAAGCGTTGTTATAAATCCACCTTTATTTCCTCTCAACACTTGTAATTTATCTCGGGCGCTACGAAGGGTGAAATGTGGAGGCAAAGCGGAAAGGGTTGCGTTTAAAACTAGCAGGTGTTCCTAAAACTTCCTGCTCTCTTAATTTAAATTTATCCCGAGGGAAGGAAAAAAAAGGAGCCTCTGGCTTGAGAAATGCTTCATCATTGCTGCAGCAAAAGGTTACAACGTAGAATTTTCAGCCGGGAGTTGTATTTTGGGACAATTTTTCTCGGTTTCTTGATAAATCGACCTTTCGAGCAGATTTTTGGCCTTTTATGAGAAGCGGACAGAACGCGGACGTCGCTGAACGGTCCCTTCTGCTGTCGTTTTTTTACGAAGAACATTCAGGGGCAACTCCAGACTCCAGAAGATAATTGGTATGCAATAGAAGGAAAGAAAGTGAATTAAAGTGCGATCAAGATATCACGTCCTGGGCAGGAAAGCACCTGAAGAACATAACAATCGGTTAAACTTCCTGTCTGACATCTGAGGGTTACCTATTCGCCTAGGAGGGATCCCATTTGAAATATGGCCTTCAGGTTCACAAACCAATCCCTTAAAGTAGCTTCTTCCCCCCTCCCGAAAAACGGGAAAGTGCATTTGTTTTAATAAGTGCAACCCGTCTGAACAAAACGCCCGTTTGAATAATGCTTTCACATAAAGGCTTGGGGACCGAGGGACCTCTTTCAATTTGTTTCACTCTAATTTTATCCGAAGCGCTTTTCCAAGAAAGTCCCTTGCGGTCAAAACTCGGTGACCAGAAAGCGTCGAATATGGATTTTATAAAAAAGTATTTTTTTCGGGAGTAGAACAAACAGATAAAACTTAGTTGACGTAAAAGCTTCCCAAATCACCTCTGAGTGTCTTTTAAGCCCTTCTCTCCTTTAGGATTTTGTCTCTCGTCCCCGAAATTAAACCTCCACTTCAGTCCCCCGGTTTTCAGGGCGGTTCAATAAAACTAAGTGGACGTAAAACTTTACTGTAAACCGATAAATCGAGCGGGGAGGGTAGAAAAGCATTATACCTCGTGAGGCAATATCATCCGCCCTGGAAAAAAAAAGGTAATAAAAGGTAGCCGTAAAATCGACTGATGAAAACTATTGTTTGCACTCCTCATCCCGGCTAAATTCCTCCACGACAGCTTTTACGACCTTCATTTTCGCAGGCCGTTAACTTTTCTTCTTTTTTCGAATAAAACGGGAGAATTGAAAACCACTGTCTGAAGCTGAACCCGACGGGAACTTCCTTAGAGAGAAGGTATAATATAGGAGGGGGAAGTATAAAGGAGGAGAAAGTATCTAGGAGGGGAAGTGTAATTTTTTACGTATTCCAAAATATTTTTTTGGCGGAGGTATGCCCGTCTTGACCAAGGTGAACCTCTCACATTTCTCCCTTCTATAAAAAATGTTTTCCTTGGCAGGATTTTCTCTTTTCCCCTAACAGATAAAACTATTGTTTGAACTTTTCATCTCCCTTGGTTCTAAACAACCTTAATTTCCGCAGGCCATTAAATTGTCTACTTTTTCGAATAAAAGGGGTAAAATTAAAAAGAAAAATTTAAAAAAGAGAGAATAAAAGAGCGTATAAAGGACGTGTGGAAAAATTTATGAAGCAAAAGTAAGGTCTCATAAACATTAATTCCAGTGTTGCACTCCATCTCTGGACACCGACATTACCAGCCATGTCTTCAAGTTCATAACACCCAGAACATACTCCCACATTTTTTAATATCACAATAAAAATATCCACCAATCAAAACTGTTACTTACGAATTTTTAAAGAAAAGTACCTGAAACAGAAAAATTTTGTTTAAAAGATCTTTTATGAAGGGAAGACTTTCATCCTGATAAAATGTGACTATCAACCCCAAGGCGCGCTTGATGGTCTTTATAGTCTGTTAAGAGTAGTTTAACTTGAAGGAAGTTTAGGGGTGGAAAAGTTTTAAGGGGGTTTGTTTAAAACACACACATTCGCCATAGGTGTATCTAATTGATATAATATATCCTACGAAGTGGCTTCAACGTACTTTCAACCTTCACCTCACAACTTAAAATTTAACTTGATAAGCGAGAATTTTCGCGAAAAGCTTACTTCCTGCATACGTGAATAAGTCTTCAAGTTATAAAGTTTGTAGGTCAAAGGGTGCCTTCATATCTGGGAACAAAATTCATTTGATTCCCACAGATGGTTGAGGATCCCCAGTTTTGCCATTCAGACTTTTTTTCCTCAAATAAAGTTTAATTGCAAATTTCGAAGTTTAAAAACCTTTTAAGTCCCTCCCGTTCGCCGATACTTCAATATTGATCAGTTATCAGTTTACATTACTAAGATTAATGGTCTGAAGCGAAAAGAAAATAAAGGCGGCTTCTCTTCTGGTGGAACCTCGCCGAGCAATCTGTCTTTGTTTTTATAGGACGCCAAAGAACTTATAATGGAAAAAACCTGATTCAGTAACACTTTTTTATTTTTAAACCGCAAGATCACTTTTTCCCCCTTATTTAACTCAAAAATCGCGACATATAAAGAAAATAAATCCCCCTTATGAAAACCGTGGAAGCGTCTCAAATACCCACAGTATAAAGAAGGTAAAATCAGCTTTAAAAAACTGCAAAAACGCATAATAGGAGGAGCAAAGAACCGTGAAAAAACGGGAAAATTCGATTTAAAGGGCTTCCTTATCTGGACACACAATGACCTTCTAAAAGAGTTCTGTCAATAGATAGCACCACATTTCAGGCCTTGGTGGTCAAAATTTAGATTGTTCTTAAATCAATGCAACTTTGAAGACAATAGCTTAGTTCCAACCGCAGTTTGAAACTATTGGAGCATGCGCAGAAGGATTTGTACGTCATATTTGACGTCGTTTAAATCGTTTTCCTGTCAAATCTGAAGTGAGAGAGAAAACACTCAATAGATCACCAATCTAAAAACGGAAGCATTAACATTAGCATAAGAGTTTTATTTCCCGTCAAATCTGAAGTCATCTGACGTCAAATTTAACGTGCTGATCCTTCTGCGCATGCTCCAGGAGTTTCAAATCACTTTCAAACTGCGGTTGGAACAAAGCTAATATGTTTACAATTTTCCGTATTCCTTACTTCATAATCCGGAGAAAAACACTCATTAGATCACCAATCTAAAAATGGAGAAAAAGCATTGAAATTTTTTTTCGGGGGGAGAGAAAATGGGGCCTTAAGAATATGAGAAATGCCTTTTAATAAACATATATGAACCCTCTTTTATGAGGTTATGAATTTCGGGCGTAAATGACCGGGAGATTTTATTTTGCATTTTATCGGATCGATCGTTGAAGGGTCCGTAAAGCATGAAGCGGAGAAATAGGAAAGCTGCAGGGAGTCTCCCAACCCACCTAATTAGCTTAGACCGCAGGGAATTCACGAAACCACACACCCGCTTAAACGCAGGTGTTTTGCACCATGAGATCCGAAACTACTGCAGTTTTCTCCCCTTCTAAGATACTATTATTTACGGTTTCAATAACGTCGCATTATGAACTTGACCGATATTAACTTCTCGGTATCAAAAAAGTTTCTTTTTTGGTTTATCGAAATTGGGGTAAAATTACATGGGATATGTACCGGCTAACCGCCCATAGAAGGGGAAATGAAAGGGTCGCGATAATGGCTGGAACCTGCCATAAATGGAAAGGAGTTAAGCCCCCAATGCCATTACCGACTCTGAAACACTGGACAAATATTTGTCCTTGAGATTGGGCTTCGTTGAGTGGGGTCGCCTTCGGATTTCCTTCCCTTTCTTTTATAAAGAAAAAAAATTAAAAGAAAATTTTCCTCAGCAAGAAGCTAAAGGTTCTTTCAGGGGGGAAAAAAGTATATAAACGACTCGATTTCGGTTAAAAAGCTCAGGATGAATCGTCTACAATCACATATGCAACAACGACAAGGGCCATTCCTTTGATAGAACGTTCAACTTTCGAAAAAACGCCCCTTTTCTTTTACGTCCCTTTAGTCTTCACTCACTGTCAGCCCCAATCCTGACGATAAGACAACACAAAGTTTACACTTCAACCCCTCACGAGAAAAGAAATTAGCTTTATTGATTTCGAGAGCACCGAAAAAAAACCCCTTTCATAATTACGATGAAGAAAGAGCCGCTGTTAATGGATCAGAAGGGTGCTTTTTGTGCGCTTCGATGTCATTGCTATGTAGGGTGGAAGAGATAGCCATGGGATCAAACCTTAGTCCTCTGAAATTAGTTTCCGTAGAGAGGTAGCTAATTGCATACTGGATAGTCCCTTCAGATCCCTCGGGTCCCACACCGACTAATAGTTTGCCCGTTTCAAACTAAACCCTCTAAATAGACCTCCGTAAAACACGAATTCATATTCCATAAAATCATTAAGTCCAAAAAAAGGTCATTGGAAGAAACATTTTTTTTTTTACACAAAAAACCAAGGAAAACGCCCAAAATTGAATATTGAAGGGGGTCCCAAAATAAAAGGATATCCTAGAAAACCAAGTATAAAGATCTTAAAAAATGGTAAAACATCTGGTAAAATGGGGGATTTTTTTGCCAAAAAAAGGGGAGAAAATCTCTAAGGTTCAAACGCAAAGACAAACGTAAAAAAAAGTACTTAGGTTGAAGAGCGTCTAACGAAAACTTCCTTAAAGAGAAGCAAAAATAAAGGAGGGGTAAGTACATAAAAGGGAGGGGATGTATAAGGGAGGGATAAGTATAAAGGAGGGGATGTATAAGGGAGAGGTAAGTATAAAGGAGGGGTTGGTATAAGGGAGGGGAAGTATAAGGGAGGGGATTTACAAAATAAAAGGATATTCTAGAAAACCAAGTATAAAGAGAGTTAATCCCTCAAAAAAATCTTTAAAAATAGTAAAATCTGGTAAAATGAGATTTCTTGGCCAAAAAATGGGGGGGGGGGGGATCTCTAAGGTTCAAACGCAAAGACAAACGTAAAAGAAAGTAGTAGTTTGAAAAGCGTCAAACGAAAACTTCCTTAAAGAGAAGCAAAAATGTAGGAGGGGAAGTACATATAAGGGAGGGGTAAGTATAAAGGAGGGGATGTATAAGGGAGAGATAAGTATAAAGGGGGGGAAGTATAAAGGAGGGGAAGTATAAGGGAGGGCATTTATAAGGGGGGTGAAGTATAACGGAGGGGGAAGTTTTTTAACAAATTTTTTTTCGAAAAATTGTTTTATATTTGTGCTTTTTTTCCGAAAAATTTTCCAAGTACTTTTTTTGGAAAATTTTTTCAAGTATCAAGGTAGAAATAATGGGATTTTTGCCCAAGAGAGGTCCCTCTCGTATGGGGTGGAAGTATGAAATTTCGCCCTACTAAAATACAAGTTTTATACGCATAGACAAAAACGAGTTTTTTTTTAATACAAAAAAATGGTGCTTTCTCTCCTCCCCCTCCAAAAAAACAGGCTTTGACAAGGCATTTTAAAAGATTTTTAGAGGACACTCTTTTTAATTTATTTTCTGGAATATTCTTTTATTTTGGGACGGAAATACACTTAACATATTCAATTTAGGGGTTTTCCTTGTCGCTTTTGCCAAGAAAACTTATTACAAATTACTTTCTGTGCTTTTTGTAAGGCATTTTGACCTAAAAACTGTTTAACTATTTTGGGTTATTGCTACACTGCTGAGTAATTTAAATAAACATCACCTTTGACGTTTTAATTAAAACATTTAGATTGTCGATATTTTAGTTTATACCGATTAGTAAATCAATATGTCGTGGAAACGAGGTTATACACAATTCCCCAAAGCTCAGAGAATTGTACGCTCATCGATTTTAGTTATATTAAATTGACGAAAATTGAACAGTTTTCCGTTGAAAACGCTAAAACGTACATGGCGTTTTCAATTAAGCGAGTTGACTTAATTGGTTAAAGCGTTAATTACTGTTTGTAGTGTTTACCTGGGCATAGTTTGGAACTCGAAACGGGGCAACTTCCCGGCTCGTCGGGGGGTGAAAGGGATTCGATTTTAGAAACTGTTTAGGGATTCAGAAACGGTGTCTTTGCCTCTTCTCACATTACACGGAGGTTATCTCAAACGGAATAATAAAATTAGATGACGTATATTGTTTTTCTATGCAATATGCACACTTGAGGTGTAATGATATGACGTATAAACAGCGAGATGGAAATCGAGGCTCTACGAGGGAAAGAATATAACCAAGAGGGCAACCTTTTACCAGACGAATACATGAATGCTTTATTTCCACTTCTTGAAAAAGAAATTTTTTTTTGAAGGCGAAATTTTTAAACAAATAGATAACTTTCTAGGATTAAAGTTGTTAGTTCTCAGTTCGCTTTATCTTCCTGGTAAATGGCTAGTAGTTGAGAGCCTGGCTTTACCATTGGACTAGAGTCTAGTCTATTAGACAACCCGGATTTAAACTCGTGACGTCTACGAATAAGGGCTTTTCCCTTTAATCGAGTTTTAAAGATCATTTTTTAATTAGATACTTTAAAAATTTTCTTTGTTTAACTTTTTTTTCCTGAAGGTAAATCAGTCTGTTTGGAAACCGTGAGGGTTGTTACCAACTTGTTTACGACATTTCGTTGATTAAAGAACACCCTTGCTCGCTTATTTCGTCCTGATGTGTTTATTGGTTTAATTATACGGTCCCTCTTTTGTTTCAAGTTTTTTTCCGCCTGTAATTTATTTAAAAAACAATATTAAGAGGTTGTAACAAGTTATAAATAAAACAAAAACTTGATGAATATTAAAGAGAATGGCTTTTTGATATTGTTTATTTTAAATTTTGATACTTTCTAGAAGAAAAAAAGATTCGGAACACGAAAGAGGGGGAGTGAAAGATTTATAACTCATTAAATTGAAAGGGAAAGGGATTTTCTATGGTTTTGTGGGAAAGGGGACCCGCACAATAGGGCGATGTTGCGGGTCAGGCATCTAGAGGGCCGACGAAATGCGGAAAACACGCCTTTCACCCTTTTGAAACGACGGATTTTACGGAGTAATATCGGGAAGGGATATGATATTCGGATTAAAGTTCTATGGTACGCTTTAGTGGAAGGGCCAGAGCGTAATTTGAAATAACATGCACCGTGGAGAGTAATTAACTGAAATTCCGGTCCGACGGTCTCTAATAACATTATCGATCAGAACGAGAATGTTATCACAGGCTCCACGGTTCGAGGAGTTTGATGTCCTACTTTTTTGAACCTTAAAAACTTTTTTTTTGGTCTAAAAATTAGATATGCGTGAACTTAAAGGGACTGTGAATTCCAGGAAAGCAAAAAAGGTGGAGTCACCGAAATCTAACATCCAAATCACTCAACTTAAAAGTGCTTGTTTGAAGAGCTTCCAACGAAAACTTCCTTAAAGAGAAGTAACAATATAGGAGGGGGACGTATATGGGAGGGGAAGTATAACAGAGGGGGAAGTATAACGGAGGGGAAGTATAAGGGAACGAAAGTATAACGAAGGGAGGGAAAGTATAATGGATGAGGAAGTATAAAGGAGGAAAAGAATAAGAAAGAGGGAAAAATTTTGAAAAATTTTTCGACTTTTTTTTCGTTTCGAAAACTTTTATAAGTTTTTTGACAAAATTATAAGTTTTTTTTTTGAAAAATTTTCTAAGTTCTTTTTTCGAAAATTTTGGAAGAATAATTAAAAAGTGGCAATTTTTTTGCACCAAAAATTCTTAAAAAATGTAAGGAGTAATTGGTCAAAATTTGGTGAAAATCGGATTAACGGTTCGCCGCAGAAAATTTTTTAAAATTTCAAACAGACATATCTCCGCCATTTTTTCGAAATTCAAAAATCGCCCACGTTACATTCTTCTTCACCGGCTAAAGAAATTTGTGTGAAAATTTGGTAAAAATCGGTTGAAAACTGTGGCCGTAAAGTGTTCAGGAAAAAATGCTACGGACGGCCGGCCGGCACCACAGACAAAGTTGAGATCGGTAAAGATCACTATTCGATTTGACCCACCGGGGTCTGGAAGACCCCTCCCCGAAAACCCGACGTTGAGGGTATCACAATAACTTCTTTAAGGAAGTTAAAAACATATTGGTCCCAGTAGAGTGAATTATAGTACAGGGTGCGCCAATGCAACTTACTTTTTGAAAAATCGATTTAAAAAAAAGTACTTGAGATATGGTTTTGAGCATTTTGGTTTCGGATGGTAAATATCAAAATGTTTTTTTATGTATTTTTTCAAAAGGTTCGGTTGATCGTATCGGTCGAATAGCGACCTTCAATGAAAAACACTGTTTTCAAATTGAATTCACTTATTGCGTTCTCCCCGGCGTTCAGCTCGCAAGCATGCAGCTGCTCTGGGGATTCCTGACTCTACACTTAGAAGAATTCTTCAGTGACCAAAAATTTCATCCCTATAAATTGGCAATTGTGCAAGAATTGACAGAACGCGATCGTTTAGCCCGTCAAAATTCATGTCAATTTCAGAAACTTCAAAAGTCGACTTGAAGAGTGTATTGAGAATGAGGGTCGCCATTTGGCAGATACCATTTTCAAAAAAATGTAGAAAAAAACATTGTTAAATTTACTGTCAGAAATAATAATGCTCAAAACTATATCATAAGTACTTTTTTTTAAATCGATTTTTCAAAAAAGTAAGTTGCATTGGCGCACCCTGTATAAGAATTTTGAGGTCCCCCTAAATTGTAAAAACCATTAAAAACCAAATATTGAGTCCACAAACCTATAATATTGACAGAAGCCCTTTTTATAAGGATAATATCAAATTGGCACATAAAAAAAGGTCTTGAAATAAATACAAATACAATAAATTGCCCTGATACACGAGGGACACAAATCTTAGAATAAGCAAACACCCTTTTGTTGACCTTAGCAGTTGGGAAGGGTGTTTGCGTATTGAGAGGGTTAAATCGTTACAGGATTATTTATGAAAAGCAAACTTTAAGGTGTCTCTTCTAATAAAGATATCGCGCTAACGGGAAAAAAAAGGAAGAATAAACTAAGACTCCAGGCTGAATAACAAAAAGGTACGCGAATACCAAAAGGCCGACAAAAGAGGGGTAAAAGTGTGACTGAAATAAATTAACATAATGAATTGCCACAATTAAAATCTCAACTCGGATCCGGCGATGACTTAAATATTGAATTATTCAGGTAATTTTGAATAAATTGAGAAATTTAGGATCCAATTATGACAAAGCTTGTTTGCCTCATATCTAACGCCGAAGATAAAAAAAATTCCAATAAAAATGTAAATCCCGGAGGCTGTTTGTAGCGGTGATAATGGCCTCATATCCGCGTCATGACCTTTTGAAAAGCAATTACGGAAAGCTGAAAAATCTAAATTTTTTCAAAAATGTCTTTTTGGACTATTTTTTAAGCCCGGTATTGTCTAATTACTTGAGCTCCTGGTTTATTCGAGTTTTCCTGGCATCGGACGGAGTCAATTGCCCATGGGGAGAGATTTAACGCTCTTTTACCCCAGTGAGTTATAACCTTTTTTAAAATAGATGTCGTTTTTTAAATAATTTTTCAACGCAGGTATTTTTTTAAAATTCCAAAGCTCTTATATCCAATCAACTCTTTCTGTAATTAAATTCCTTCCATTTGAAACGGGACTAAAAGGGGATAAAATTAATGAAGTTTGTATATCGCGTGTTTTTTATGTAAAATACTGCATTGGGAGTGCTACTAAATATTTCCATATTACAAAACCACATTATTCACACCATGATAATTTCATTTTAAAAATAGCCTCATTTAGAATAACGCCGATAAACACGAAACTAGATTAACGTTGGGGAAATGTGTTTTTTAGTAACTTTATGGGCAGAAAAAAGCTACATTTGTGTGAAGAGGGGGGAGCTTAAAATGATGGCATCAAGCCCGAGATAAAAGAAGAGTCATCAATGACAGCAGGACTACTCAGGCAAAGTCGGCATAATGGTGGGTCTGTTGACTGGACATGGTAGACGCACCTTCGAAGGATAGGAGTGACAGCGGACATCACTAGCCGAGTCTGCTTGGAGGAAGAGGAAACAGCGGAGAAGTTCCTCTGTTATTGCGAAGATAACCTGAGCAGGAATAACCCAGCCAATGAGGGTTTAGGCAAAAATCAGAGAACAACTATCATCCTCGAAAAAGACCGTCAAAATGCTGAGCAATTCCTTTGAAAGTATGAGGGAGTGCCCAAACAATATGGTACGCCGAAAAAAAAGACCTACTTTTCAAAGGATGTACATCAAAGCGCTGTGCGTAGAACATCCTAAGTGGTCCTTTTGATTTCGGTTTTTACTTTTGCCAAACATACTGCTTAAAATAAAGTATCGCTGCTCAAACAAAGATAAATGATGTTACTTAGTATGAAATATTAATATGGATGAACGATGTGTGGTTGGTTTGTGGGCAAGCGTATTTTTCGGGGGTGGGCTTTGTCTGTTTGGGGGATGTGGGAGTAAACCGGCTAATAGAGGCATGATAGATAGGACCTGGGGGCCAAAAGGGCTCCGCTACATTTCCCCGATTGCACATCTATATAAGTGAGGGGTGGAGTATCACTTATCTCCTCGTAGTTCATCTCCCTTCTTTATCTCGGGAGTCCATGAGGGAGGATTTTCATATTTTATAAAAGAAAAAAAAAAAGGCACCTTTCGATCGGTGTCGCATAACTCCAAGAAACAAAACGCATCAATATTTCATCGTTGCGGTGTTCCTGGAGGAAAACTTGACATCTCGAACCCCATCATTTTTATACACCGAAGAGAGAAAATATGAGAGAAATACCTTTTTCACAAAACAAACTCCTTTTCTTGTCTCTGAACGTATAAAAATAAAAACTTTATTTGCTCCCTTTTCAATTTCAGTTTTGTAATTTCGCTCTTCAAATATTTAACCACAAGGCAATATTTCATAATGATGACACTGAAGGAGATTGATGCTGTGTTGACTAAACTTGGAGACTTGTAATTAGAGGAAACCAATAAAAACTATCAATCAAGAGGTTGATTCATCACCAGCCTCAGATCAAGGGATGTGGGCTGTCAGTCAATTTTACCAGCACCTCCGACTTTTGCTTATATTGGGCAAGTTCGACCATTCTACAGGCTAAAGCGCCTATACGTCTGAGCCAAACTTTAGCTTAGATCGCTTGGTCTAGAGACTTCAGACGAAGAAGAGTCGTTGCCGATGTTTCGATATTCGAAAGTCGCGGGGTCGAAAGACGAGATACAGACTAAAATCAGGTGACATCATCGGTGCACTAAGTAGCTAACCAATGGAGGAAATAGAATAAACGGAACCTCGAGATTCCTGTGAATAAATGATCAGAACTAGGTCCTAAAGTGATCGAGAGTTTCTCCCCCGGGTAAAATTACCACGAAATGACCCATGCTAATGGAACTCTCCTGCAATATTGACAAGAAGGCGTCTGAGGGAGGGTCTCGTGTATCACGTGATTACGAGGATTCGGAGCGGAGAGAGAGAAAAAAAACCCCAGGAGTGCCATTCCTGAATATATTGTGTTTCATCCCAAAAAAGGATGAAGAAGAAGAAGAAGAAGAGAAAAAAAATGATGAGAGAATTTAGTAAATTTTAAAAGTTAGAAAAATAGGAAAGAGTTTTATCAAGAAGATTAATTGTGTTTGTTTGAGAAAAAAGAGAGCTATAATCCCGTAGGACGGCCGGAAGGGTTCGAGGGGAACGGAAAGGAAGAGGAGGATTCAGTATTATGAAGAAAAGCTTAGAGGACGGAGCCTCGTTCGTCTTACGTCGATTTAACCTCCCGTACGCGCTCAGAAGCCCGCGCGTCAACCGTTAGAAGGTTTTAATCTTCGAGCGAGGCCGACTAATAGACCGTCCCGCGACTTGTAGTGAGCGGATCAGAAGGAGCGGCTACTTGATAGTTAGAAGAGTCATCTCATCGCCGTTCCCCGCCCTACTGAACCAGGTTTAATTTATATTTGCTTGCTTTCTCTTCAAGAATAAGTCTTTTTTGTTGTTAATTGTTCGTCTCTCTCTTTGAACTCTTTAAATATGGCTTGCAATTAATTATCACGAAATAAAATAAACTCGAGTTTGGAAAGGAAACATTTTAAATCGTTATTTACATTTTTTAATTGTTATCTACTTAAGAGTTTAAGAATTGTTATTGTTTGTTTCCTTAATAGCTTAATTAAGTTAATAGTTTATATAAGTTGATTTGTTCAGAGTTTATTTTTATTATTGTTTTTTCTTTCATAGTTTAATTGTTGATAGAGCTTTGTTTGAAAAGTTTATTTAATTATATAAATTGCATGCATGATTGAATTTAATTATTATTTATTTATTTGTTGATTTATTAGGACTTAATTTATGAACTGCATGTATTAGTTAATTAATTGATTATTTATATAAATTGTTGATTTATTAGGACTTAATCTATAAACTGCATGCATTATTTAATTTATTTATTAATTATTTATATTGTTGATTTAATTTAGAGATTTATTGGCATGCTTAAATTGAAATAGAACTTTATAGTAATAAAATTTTGTAAAATCTTCTTGATAAAGCGTATTAAAAGGCTCATAAGAATCTTGTGTATCAGTTCTGCCACCCTTCTGATAGATCGACTGTTGAATCCGGCAAATCAAAAAAAACTTATACGTTCCAAAAGAACAGGAACCGTTCTACGAACTTCCTGAAGGGAACATATGGTCCTCCGGGCCGGATTTAAATCTAAAGAGCGACTATCGTGAAGGGTGTAGAGGATCATGTTCGCTCTCGGAAGGCTCAAGAAGGCGGTGGCCTTGAGAGAAAAATACCTTTGTAGGATCCAGGTCGCTTACGACCTCATTAAGGAGATAGAGGATGAAAAGAAAGCGGCCATCTTCCTATCAAGGGCGGAACGCATCGATGAGGACTTGAGGTCCTTCGAAAGCGCCCAAGAAACCATAGTTGTTACAAATGAGGAGGTCGAAGATACCGAGCAGATTAAGGATACTGCATCAACCGCCATAAGTTGCGACGAAATGTACTTCGCGATCAAGGCGACAGCGAAAAGGCTAAATTCACCTACCGAGGAACAAAACGAGTCCAGCTCTTCTATTATATCGCAACCCTCGTCGAGATGCAGAATAAAGCTTCCTAGGATCGACATTCCGCAGTTCTCAGGCGATTTACACGAATGGACCAACTTTTATACGCTCTTCGATACCCTTGTTCATAATAACCCCGATCTTTCGCGAGCCGAAAAATTCCACTATTTGAGAGGAAGCTTAAAGGGTCCGGCGTTGAGACTGATAGAATCTCTTCACATCTCCGAAGGAAATTATCAGATAGCCTACGAAACTTTAATAACGAGATACAATAGCAAGAGAAGACTTGCTAACTTATACATCGAGAGTATCACAAACGTCAAGCCGCTGAACGAGGAATCGGTCGAAGGCCTGCAGAGGTTGACGGAAGTTTTCGCCACCGATGTATTGGCACTCCAGGCACTCGGCCTTGATAATTTAGGCGATCTTTTTCTTCTATACTTCGGTCTGAAGAGCCTTGACGCCGAGAATCGTAAAAGATTCGAAGATAAATATGCTAGTCAACAGATCCCGACCTTCGAGAACTTCACGGAATTTATCGAGGAGAGACGCTACATCTTGGAGATGGTATCTACCGCTAAAGCATCCGGCACCAGACAGCGGTTTAAACAAGTCTTATGCGCTCAGGATGAATCGGGGAAGGCCTCTTCTTGCGCACTGTGTCAGGGGAACCACCATCTCGGCGAATGTCCCGCCCTCCTTCAAAGGACAACAAAGGAAAGATACGAAGTCTTGAAGGAAAGGGTAAAAGGAGTTTGTTTCAACTGTTTCGCCGTTGGACATATATCCAGGTTTTGCAGATCCAGAACCAGATGCCGTGTGTGCCAGAAGAAGCACCACAGCCTTCTGCATTCAGGTGAACCCCCGGCGGATTCGAAGTCGGACACCCATGCTAACCAGTCAGGAAGCGTTTGCTCACAGGAGATATTGTCGACCTCCGCTGCAGACTGCAACGCTCTGTTAGGAACGGCGAGAGCACTCATTAAGGATCGAGCCGGACGCGTACACCCTCTACGTATGGTGATAGATTGCGGAGCTCAGAGGTCGTTCATCACGAGCAGTCTTGCTGAGAACCTGAAATTAAAGATGAGTCCTAATCCGCATGGTCTGCGAGGATTTGGCGGAGCTCCGATCGCAGGGGGTCAACGACAAGCTCGATGCGTGCTACTCCCAAGGACGGGCGCCCAAATCGAAATATGCACGGAAGCAGTCGTTATCCCGAGGATCTGCTCCAAGATACCGAACCAAAAGCTACCACGATCAATAGTCGACTCGTTCGGAGGGATGGTGCTGGCAGACGAAAGGTTCTACGAACCAAGTGAAGTCGATTTTCTGCTCGGCGCGGATAGATTTCTCGAAGTCTTCAATGGAGTAGCACCCCGAAAAGACGAAAACCCACCTAGTGTAATGGAAACGATATTTGGCGCAGTTGTGATGGGACCGACCCCTTTCGACGACAGGAATGAAAATGTGATCTCTCTTCTCGCGGCTTCCATCAGCGAAGATCTCCCCCAGAGTATGGAGAAATTTTGGAAGGTCGAGGAAGTAGCAGAGGTCAACCCGATAAATCCTCTGGATGTGAAGCGTGAAGAACACTTTCGCAAAACTCATTCTCGAGATAATGAGGGACGATACAAGATACGACTACCTTTCAAAGAAACACCCACCGACTTAAGTCCGTCGAAACCACTCGCGCTCTTAAGATTTTATAGACCTGAAGATAAGTTCCGAAAGAACAAAGAATTGAAGCGTCTTTACGATCAAGCCATTCGCGAATACCTGGATCTGGGTTTCATATCAAGGGCGGACACGGAAGGGGCGTTCTACTTACCACATCATGGCGTTTTAAAAGAAGACTCGACGACGAAATTAGGAATCGTTTTCGACGCATCGGCGCCGACGAAGACCGGGTCATTGAATGATCGACTGTTAGTAGGCCCGAAGTTACAATTGGACATTAAGGATGCGCTGCTCGGCTTCCGTACCTATCGCATAGCTTTGACGTCGGATATATGCAAAATGTTTCTACAAGTCGTAATCGACGAAGACGATCGAAAGTTCCAGCACTTTCTTTATAGATTCGACAAGAGCGAGCCTTTGGAAGAGTATCGATTCAACAGACTTTCATTCGGGATGTCATGTTCCCCTTTTATAGCGCTGAGAGTAGTAAGACAGCTTATCGAGGACGAAGGAGAGAGATACCCCCTCGCATCAAAGGCGTTGAAACAGGATACGTATGTGGACGATATTTTAACAGGCGGTGATACGATCGAAGGAGCCGAGAAATTGAAACTTGAACTCACGGAACTGCTGAATAAAGGAGGATTCAGTCTTAAAGGATCGAGCAGTAAAGAGGAGAGGGCCTATTGGCCTATTGCGCGTGTAGAAGTTCCTGATAATGAGTTACCGGAAACGAAACAAGATGTAGTGCTCCTGAATGCTGCTGGGGACTCCGACGACCGGATACATGCAATGATAGAGCAACAATCGTCTTACCTACGACTTCTCCGAGTCTTTGCTTACATTCGTCGTCGATTCGTGGGCAAGTCCCGGGGATCAGGGGCCAGTTTTGATGTCAGAGAACTTCAACTCGCAGAGATCAAAATGTCGACGACTGAAATCGTAAAATTGGTCCAACGAAGGCACTTCGATCTGTCCGTTGAACCCAAAAGATGGAAGGAGTTTCAAGCCTTGAGTCCGTTTCTCGATAGCCAGGGTGTAATTAGGGTGGGCGGCCGCCTAGCAAATGCACCGGTGGATAACCGGATACGTCACCCGATACTTCTACCAACTAAGTCTCACTTTACCAAGCTGGTCGTGGACTACTACCATCGGAGCTACATGCATGCGGGCCCCCAGCTTCTTCTTTCCTTGATCAGACAGACGTACTGGATACCGTCGACGCGAAGATTCGTTAGAGCAAGATACCATCAATGCGTTGTTTGTCATCGAGCATCCGCCAAAACGTTTACCCCGCTGATGGGCGACTTACCAAAAGAGCGATTCAACCAAGAAAGACCGTTTATAAACGTAGGCACGGACTTCGCAGGACCGTTTGTAATTCGAGAATCGAGACGACGAAAGGCACCCCTTAGTAAAACTTATGTCTGCATATTCGTTTGTCTCAGGGTGAAGGCGGTACACTTGGAGATCGTTCGAGGACGAATCAGCGAGTGTTTCAAAGGAGGAGACGGCGTCGTCCGCGTAGCGAAGGTGAAGTCGGCAAAGGGCGAATATATTAGACCGTTAGTCAAGCTAGCACCACTTCTTCCCAGCGACGAGCCTCAAACTAGCGGCTAGATGGCCCTCCGGGCCGGGAATTTTTAGAAAAAAATTGGTGGGCGGTATGTTTCATCCCAAAAAAGGATGAAGAAGAAGAAGAAGAAGAAGAGAAAAAAAATGATGAGAGAATTTAGTAAATTTTAAAAGTTAGAAAAATAGGAAAGAGTTTTATCAAGAAGATTAATTGTGTTTGTTTGAGAAAAAAGAGAGCTATAATCCCGTAGGACGGCCGGAAGGGTTCGAGGGGAACGGAAAGGAAGAGGAGGATTCAGTATTATGAAGAAAAGCTTAGAGGACGGAGCCTCGTTCGTCTTACGTCGATTTAACCTCCCGTACGCGCTCAGAAGCCCGCGCGTCAACCGTTAGAAGGTTTTAATCTTCGAGCGAGGCCGACTAATAGACCGTCCCGCGACTTGTAGTGAGCGGATCAGAAGGAGCGGCTACTTGATAGTTAGAAGAGTCATCTCATCGCCGTTCCCCGCCCTACTGAACCAGGTTTAATTTATATTTGCTTGCTTTCTCTTCAAGAATAAGTCTTTTTTGTTGTTAATTGTTCGTCTCTCTCTTTGAACTCTTTAAATATGGCTTGCAATTAATTATCACGAAATAAAATAAACTCGAGTTTGGAAAGGAAACATTTTAAATCGTTATTTACATTTTTTAATTGTTATCTACTTAAGAGTTTAAGAATTGTTATTGTTTGTTTCCTTAATAGCTTAATTAAGTTAATAGTTTATATAAGTTGATTTGTTCAGAGTTTATTTTTATTATTGTTTTTTCTTTCATAGTTTAATTGTTGATAGAGCTTTGTTTGAAAAGTTTATTTAATTATATAAATTGCATGCATGATTGAATTTAATTATTATTTATTTATTTGTTGATTTATTAGGACTTAATTTATGAACTGCATGTATTAGTTAATTAATTGATTATTTATATAAATTGTTGATTTATTAGGACTTAATCTATAAACTGCATGCATTATTTAATTTATTTATTAATTATTTATATTGTTGATTTAATTTAGAGATTTATTGGCATGCTTAAATTGAAATAGAACTTTATAGTAATAAAATTTTGTAAAATCTTCTTGATAAAGCGTATTAAAAGGCTCATAAGAATCTTGTGTATCAGTTCTGCCACCCTTCTGATAGATCGACTGTTGAATCCGGCAAATCAAAAAAAACTTATACGTTCCAAAAGAACAGGAACCGTTCTACGAACTTCCTGAAGGGAACATATTGAAAAGAAGGGGTTTTTGATTAAATTGCGAACAAGCGTAAAACCTCTCCTGTCAATTGATTGGCCGTCCGACGGATCTCTTGACAGGCCTCCCCCGTTTATAAAGCCCACTCTGTCAATTTCCTTTAATCGACAGGAACCTGAATTACGACCGGACAATCTAGCTAATTGTGAACCAAATAGGTTTCTCGTTCTTTATTGGGGGCCGTATTCCAATCACATCCAATAATCCTCAACGGAGCAATAATTCGAAAGAGAGAGAGAGAAAAAAATGACTTTTTTTTGCGATTGAGCTATTGATCGTCACTGATATAATATTTAGATATGCACATATTACGTTGATGTTTGACATTAATCACGTAGACCCCCAGAGGGGAATGTGCAACATACGGAGAGATTTCCCTGTTATATATGCTGATAGAGCATATGCATCTAGTAATTTGCACTAATGAATTTACGGCGAAGACGCTTTCTACTACCCCATTCACGTCTCGCTAATGTCACCGTTAACCGAGACTCCCTTTCCCAGACCGCAATCCTCCCATTATTTCCATCTCTAAAGGTAAAATATAAGACGTTTTCATTTAGTCTACAGGCGTACCAATTAGCGACGCGGAAGGAGATTCTCAAATTTTATAACAAGGTGGTTCTAAATCTGTAGTGTTTTTGCGTCCCCTCGTAATCACCCCACATTCCAGGAGACCCCTTTCACAACATTAGAATAAACTAATACTCATAGTAATCTTAATCACCATAATCCGTGTGCACCCTCGCAACTGCGCCACCTGTGACACCTTGACAAACTGCAGCAGTTATGTACAAGGGGGAGTTTTTTGGCATCTCAAGGAATACCAACAGGAAAATTCAATTATGTTTAAATCGAATTTAAACCTCACATTTTGTTTATTTTTGCTTGGAATATTTAACCAAGGGCCGAAAAGAGTGGTAGGCTAATATTGTTATTGCTTGTTGACTCAGGTCTCTGTTTCATTAGTCCGACACCCTCTATTTTCAACGAGATGAAAATGAAATATTTCACCCTGCCTTAGGCGAATCCCGTAAAAACAAGATAGTATCACCTCATTCTTATTCAACAGTGATAATTGTTCCATTTTGATTTACAACTGCTAGTTTCCCCCTTTTCAACACGACTATTGATCAAGAATTATTTAAGCTACGCCGGATGATTAACAAGTTTAAGCCGAAATGACTCTAATATAGTGAATCCAGGGTAAAATGATAAATTCCCTCATATATTCCTCCGAGACAGACTAAAGCAGTTGAAATATGACAAAGATTAGTAACACTAGTCCTCGTCCCTTTCCTTATTTCACAATCCACTCTTCGAAATTGAACCCCCCACGAGTTTAACAGCTAAAACTTTCCCATGTATCAATTAATTTACATTGAGAGGAAAAGAGTTTCCTTCTCAAGCCTTTAAAGAAAACCAATTTAGAGGAATAAACGTATTAGTGCTACTTAATGAAGCAACATCGATCCGGTTTAATTGTCTCAAGACCTCTTTTGAGGTTTTGTCCATGGCTCAAAGGGTTTCTCAACTTTTCACTAATAACTTGACTAATGGAAAGATTAAAGGCACCTAGTTAATTACGCTAATTACCCTACTTCTAGCCAAACTCGATTTTGAGATCGTGCTTAAAAGGAAATTTCTTAGGCGATAGAAAGATTAGGGCGTCAGAATCGTCTTCAATCTGAATTTTCCAAAAAACACGTCGAACAACCCTTTTTGCTGTGAAATTTAATTAGGTCAAAAATACATTCGTCAGATTTAGGCAACACGCGTTGAAATTCTACCTTTAGACCTCCACCTCCGCCCTTTTTAATTAATTAAGATTCTCATTGAGTCGAAACACACTCGGCCGACCTTTTAATTAAAATCAACGTGTTAAATTTTCGGCTCCTTTATTAAGTTTTGAAAAGATCAAAGATTTTAATTTGTAGATACAAAAAAAAATGAGTTCTCCTAGTGATTTGAAAAATTTAATTAAAAGATTTTTTTTTAAATTCAGAGCGGGAGGTTGTGTAGGCTACATCCAGACGCCATTCGTTGAAAGAGGACGTGATTAAGTAGTTATAGTTTTTCCCACCAGGAGCAGAGCATAGTTCAAAGTTGCGTTAGTTCTAACACCGGACAAGTCATTTTTCCAAGGTTTTCAGGAAAATACGGATTAATTTGTCATAGGAATCAATGCATCACCTGTTGGCTAAATCGTGAACTATTCGTTTTCTGTTGGTAATAGGGTTAAACTACCAACGGAATTCGATTCTCCACTAAATTTACCATCAGAAACAATGCTTAACTCAAAATTGTTAAAAATGACTTATCCGGTGTTAGAACTAACGCCGGACAAGTCATTTTTGCAAGGTTTTCAGGAGAGCCTAAATACGGATTAATTTGTCATTCAAATCAATGCATCACCTGTTGGATAAATTGTGAACTACGTGTTTTCTGTTGGTAATAGGGTTAAACTACCAACGGAATTCGATTCTCCACGAAATTTACCATCAGAAACAATGCTTAATTCAAAATTGATAAAAAATGACTTATCCGGTGTTAGAACTAACGCCGGACAAGTCATTTTTGCAAGGTTTTCAGGAGAGCCAAAATACGGATTAATTTGTCATTGGAATCAATGCATCACCTGTTGGCTAAATCGTGAACTACGCGTTTTCTGTTGGTAATAGGGTTAAACTACCAACTGAATTCGATTCTCCACTAAATTTACCATCAGAAACAATGCTTAACTCAAAATTGTTAAAAAAATGACTTATCCGGTGTTAGAACTAACGCGACGATATATGAGGGAATGAGATTTGTCGTTCAATAAAAAAAAAAATTTTTGTTTGTTTAGGTTATGAGGGCATTTTAAGGAAGCTTTTAAGTGTGATATAAAAGAGCCTTGATTTTTTACGATGTACTCAATACTAGCCAGTGATATCGAATAAACAGAAAGAATGATGTTATGCGGTCCGTAAATATAGGGAGAGCGAGGGAGGAAAACTGTTATGGCAGGAGCGCTTAAAATAATAACAGAGGACCCATCTGTGGCTAATGTGTTGGTTTAGTAGGACAAGAACATATATTCTGATGTACATCATGCGATGATTCTGCATAATAGGATCATATGAAAAACATACCTTATCTTTAAGAAGATCACGAATCTTTGATGAATGCTGTTTGTACTTTTGAAGGTCTAGAAGTAGATGGTGATATCGTTGTTCCCAGTCGACGTTTTCTTCGGGAGGTGGGGAGCTTGGAGGGCTTCCGGACCATGATGAGCACGAACCGAGGTCAGAAAGTCTGGCCAGAGGGTCTCCCAGGCCGGAGGAGACATCCGAAAAACAATCTTCCATTGCTGGAAATTAGGGTCACTTGAGACTAAAAAGTTTCGTCATCCTCGCCCCTCTCTGAAACAAAATTAAAATATAAAACTTAAGGAGTTTAATTGATTTATTATGAAAGGGGTTGTGAAAGAGGGACTGAGAAAAGGGGTCTTTCGTTGCTTCTTCTCTTGGGACATGTTTTGTGTTTGCAGGGCGAAAAAGGGAAATTAGTCGTCGTCATGGGGTTTCGACCGGAAAACCCGATCTGGACTTGAGCCAAGAAGCATCTACACGATCTTTACTACCAAAGTCACATGTTACATCCAAAAGTAAAATGTCCATTATCACCAAATTCTGCTTCTTCCTGAAAGTGCATACCAGGAGCTTCTTAAATTTTAACTTTAGTGAGCCCAAACACTTAGATAGAACCTCCTTTTTTCCCCGAAGTTATTTTCGAGTCCCCAATTACCCCCGGATTTTATGGTAAAAGGGCCTACGATGTCGCCCATGTTGATGCGTCCAATCCCCTTAATGAACCCTCTCTGTATCTTCAGGATTAGGAAGGGAAAAAAAATCTATTTTCAAACATGAAGGTTATAACATTTAAATAACGACACGTGTTATTTAAAACGTTCGCCGTATCACGGGCAATTGCCGACCCCCACATTTCATAAAAACACACCCCCTTTTTACGGAACTAAAAGGTTGATACTCGCATTACAGCATCCAACGTCTTTTATTGCCGTGTTGAATATTCCATTGTGAGGGCAACTCCCCCTTTTTACTTTACCACAAGAAACAAGGAGAGGAGGGGGTGGATGAAAGAATTACGTGTAAACTACGTTACGTATAAGGGAGGTTAACGAGCCCTATTTGTTAAAGGACAAATCAGGGAAGATTTTTTTTCATTTTTGGGTAAAAAAATAGTTTGCTAAGTTTCCCGACTTTCAGGAAAAAGCATCCAAATGCTCTTCTTTGAACTGATCATAATTCCATCCTGTTCTAGTTTCCAAGGCCACCAAAGTTGGTGAAGAAAGCAACGGCAATCAATGGCTGTATCGTCAAAGGAAGCACGGAGGCAAGTCCTCACGAGATAAAAGGCTGAATAGCGTCCTCCAGCTATTGAAATACGCCAGAAGGGAGGAAGATCGTCTAGGATATGTATTTGCTAACAGTCCCCCGACTGTACTTTCAGGAAAAGCATCCAAATGCTCTTCTTTGAACTGTTCATAATTCCATCCTGTTCTAGTTTCCAAGGCCACCAAAGTTGGTGAAGAAAGCAACGGCAATCAATGGCTGCATCGCTAAATGAAGCACGGAGGCAAGTCCTCACAAGATAAAAGGCTGAATAGCGTCCTAAAGCTATTAAAATACGCCAGAAGGGAGGAAGATCGTCTAGGATATGTATTTGCTAACAGTTCCCCGACTGTACTTTCAGGAAAAAGCATCCAAATGCTCTTCTTTGAACTGTTCATAATTCCATCCTGTTCTAGTTTCCAAGGCCACCAAAGTTGGTGAAGAAAGCAAAGGCAATCAATGGCTGTAACGCCAAATGAAGCACGGAGGCAAGTCCTCACAAGATAAAAGGCTGAATAGCGTCCTCGAGCTATTGAAATACGCCAGAAGGGAGGAAGATAGTCTAGGATATGTATCCAAACCAGCGTTCTTTACATTGAGATCTTTAAAGTTCATTTCGGAAGCCCAGTTTCGAGGGTGTAGTAAAGAATTATTTTTGAAGGGGATCTAAACCACTTTTTTCCGTGTTTGTAAATGTTTTTTCGGCTATCCGCTTTTTGAATATCTTGATGGGAAATCTCGGAATAAAAATTTTAATCCTAAAAATCCATACACATGTGAAAATACACTTAAAACTTTTCCCTCCCGAGTTAATCCTCTTGGCTTGAGTTATTGTTCGTGGCTCAATATTAACGTAAATAATACCATTGTCTCCGGCTTTTTCGGGAGTATCCTGGATTTGAATAATTTATTCTGCCAAGACGCTTTAACTCTTTCCGCTCGACCTCACGTCGCTTTTAAATTTTCAATTTCCCTTTCCAAAAAAGAAAACGACTTTGATAGAACGGCGAGGGTGGAAAGTCGCGTTCATTTGGCTTGGAATTGTAAATTAAGGGAAGAAAACCCGGCATGCATGAGACCGAGAATATCATCAGAAGCTCCAGGGGAGTGTCGAGTATCAAATGAAAACTTCCAACCGGTCCGAATTCTAATTCCCTACTTTTCTTTTCGATCCCTTCCTCTATTCTTTAAACAATTTCCCGACTTGACATCAGGCTTTTCTTCCCCCCCCCCCCAACAACCCTTAATTTACCCCAAAGAAATATCAGAATCATTGTAACTCACTTTGGTAATTCCGTAAGTGCTCCTTTTTCCAAATTGGGAGAACCCTAATAAAGTAGGAAGGGCCAGGTGTAGCCCCATTATAATTATTTTAGGATTAATTTTTCACAAAGTTTTAATAAAAAGGTATTTCTTTAAAAGAAACAGATTTCTTATTAAATCAAATACACCGGATAGATGTTTTAAAAAAAGGTCGTAGAAGTGAGTAATAAAGTAGTTCTAAAAGTTCACACCAGGAGCACCTCAATATGATAACTTTTCTTAGCGCCGCAGGGCCCTTTTTAGGGAATTATCGCATTAAAAAAGGGTTTTACGTCTTTAAGTTTTGAAGTACGTAATGATTTATAGAGTTCCAAGAACAAAGAGCATTGCTTCCGGGCATAAAAAAGTTACAAGAAACTTCTAACATGAAGAGTTTAAATTTTTTCCCGCAGAATAGGATATTATTGTGTAAAAAAATTGAAAGAGATCTTTAAAAATTTAGCTAAAACATAAGTCAATAAAAAAGTTTTTCAATAAACCCAAAAAAAGGGAATCGATTTTTAAATGTTTGATGATATTTTAAAGCTTATTAACAGAAAGGGCTAATCCTTCAAGCGCTTTCAAACTTTTTGTTATTTTAGCCGTTGGGAATCAATGGGCGAAAAGTTTCCTTCCACGCTTCAAACTTCTCCCTCGGAGCTCTTCTTTGTTACAGTAATGAACTAGATTTGGCAACTGCACATCCCCGAGTCGCTTTGTAAAGTAAAAAGTTATATTTTAACTGGAGTAATTAGTTATCGTAGTTTGTTCAAAGTTTTTTATGTCAAAGATAAACTAGGCGCCTGGAACAACATTCTAAATATAACTTTTTTTCTGAAAGAATTGTGTGTCTGCCAGAAACAGGAATTATGGGGTTGGGGTTGAAGATTTCTTCCTACAAATTTAAAATTAACGTTATTTATTAAATAAAAAAACAGTCAATTTGCATTTAAGGAAAGCGTGGAGGAATTATTCTTGAAGTATAAGCGGCCGTAAACCAAGAGGGGCTGTAAAATGTTAATTTCGGAAAAATTTTCTTTTACTCGCTTAAGGATCGCTAAATATGTTAATTTTGAAAGGTGAAGGGGAGAAACCTAAAGTTGGAATTTTTTTTTCCAACGGGGATTGATACGAGACCCATTTACTGTAAAGCCCTTTTGGGACTGACGGCATCGCAAACGCAAACAAGGACCGATATATTACGGGGAAGAGTTATTACAAACTTGAACTCTCCGGAGGGCGATTTCCTAAATGAAAGAGTAGACAAGGATCAAAATTTATGTTTCAATTTAAAAAATAAAACGGCTCCAAAAAGGGATCTTGAAGACTTTAAAATCTCCGAGAGGTATCAACACGAATGGCTTTTCGTTAAGCCTCAAAAATCTGGCAAAAATAAGTTTCTTTTGGTAGGAAAATAATTCAATTTTAGAAGTTTAAAATCTGGGGCGCAAGTTGACATGAGCAATAACTCGAAATTCTGCAAAGTTTCGACACCTGGACTCCCAATACGTTGAAATCTCACTCGAGTTTATAACCGAGAGCCAATACTAATAAACTTTTCAACCCTTTCTAGTACGCAATTAAAGTCTTGTTTTTATGGTGCAGTATTGAAACAAAATAAAAAGAGCTTTTACGAGCTTGCGAATTAAACTTGTGATGGCGGATGATAAAATTAAAGTAATCATGACGGAAGGAAAAAAGGTCATTAGATCTATGAAAGTCTTCTGTCCCTTTGTAGAAGGAGATACACGTGTATATTGTTATTCTAATGGGCCTCGGATCTCGTTAGGGGGAACGTCTACATTGTTTCACAACCCCCAGTGTCTTTGTTACCTCCAGGTGTATATACCTTTATTAAAACCTTTTATGCCTATGGAAATTCTCTGACGTAATACTTTCCGAAAAGAAAATGGGGAAAGATTGAGTTTTGCTTACGACGTCTGTTTTTCTTGAAAAACTTATAAAGACGAAAATTCAATGGGGAGTAAACTTTTAGCTGACTAAACTTGAGCGCCGAACCCTTCAATACCTCCCCTTCTAACCTTAATCTCAGGTCAGCCCTTCATAACTACAAGAAAAAAAAACTTCGATAACAAATTATAAAATGTTTAAGGCAATTTTTTTCCACTTTTTAAAACTGACATTTGTTATAAACTCTGGTTTTTTTGAAGGCTGGTAGTTGAAGGTAATTAAAATACCTAAAAATAGGCAGATTTGCGGCCCTCTTTTTTAATGCTTCTACAAACTAGAAATCATAGAATTAAAAAATGATTGAAAATTAGCGCCAAAAACGAGTGGCGTAAGTTTTGCCATTTGAGAGGGGTGAGACGAAGCGCGAGTTTATGGAATAATGTGCGTTTTTCCTGATTATCTCGGAAACTGTAGATCAAAATGAAAAATTTGATAACATAAAAATTGTAGCTAACAAAATTTCCTAGAACAATGCTATTAAACATTAAATACGTAGGGCCCGTAATTTAGGACTTATGAAGCTTTAAAGTGTTTCAGGTTATTGTATTTCCATGTTGGGTTTAGAGGAAATGGTTCTCTACCAGGTAGAGCCAAAAAAGACATCTTTACCGAAGGTTGTCCGTCGTGCCGTCCATCCGTCCATTTTTTTTTAAAAGGCTTCAAGGCCGCAATTTTTATCCCATTTTAACCGAATTTTCACAGATATCTTGAAAATTTCAGGAGCTTTATAGGGAATTTCCAAAAATGGCGGCCGTGAGTATAAAGTTTAGTTCACTAATCCTTAACGTCCACTGCTGTTTAGAAGGGGGCGAAACCAAGGGTTTAAAGGGACGGCTTTATTTTAAAGGTTTAAATCATTGCGTCTAAGTGGAGTCGACGTACCGATTCCCCCTAAATCACCCCTAAAAAGTGTCGTAATAAAAGTATTATACGATTGCGCTTCTTGAAGGGGATGATCTGGGTGAAGAAGAGGGTAGTAATAAAGCAGAACCTGCGGTCTTTTACTCCCTTTCTCTCCCACACACAACCTGACCAAGGTTAAAGTAATACACCAAGATTTAGAAAGATTTAGAACCCTCAGTATAGACTCCCTAGAACGTTACTTCCCTTTACTATAATGGCTTTTCGCATCATCTTTTATCATCCAGCTAAACGATTTAGTTTCCCGTATTTAAAAACGAGTTTTGTTCTGCTGGAAAAACTGAGGGGGGTGTTATTTACATAACAGTTTTTACCATCGATCAGCCCGGAGAGATACAACCCGGGTCGGATTTATTGCATTATAAATCGAGGGTTACCACAACGGTTTTTTCTCATCATTTAATCTCGAAATAAAGAATTTTGTTGATAAAGGAAAGATTCCATGGGAATACGGTAAGCTTTTTACGTTGGGGCAAAATCTCGGTGTTATGTGCTGAGGTGGAAAAGGGTAAGAGAGAGGGTGGAGGCATCCATAATGGAAGAGAAACCTGGATGTTCCACGTCAACTCGAATTACCAGGCCACTCATCGCTCTCGGAAACTTATATTACCGATCGTCTTGTCAACAGTTCTTTTCATGAAATGACCTAAAAAATGAGATTTTTACCAGAACACAAAAATCGAAAAATTATTGACCAGAGGAAAAAAAAGCTAGGGAATGTTTAAAAAAGTTTTCTTGAAAAGCGAAAGAAAATAACAAGCAAACAATATTGAATTTCACCGTTGCGTCTGCGTCAGTTTACCTCCTAATAAAAAGGTTAGAATTTATATTTTCGACTTTTCCCACCGATAGGTCCATTCAGTTCTTCCTTCCCTCTGCGGTTCCGTGGGTTAGTAATCATGGACTCTGACAACCAGTAGGTTTGACTCCTAAACAACTGTCCTTAAGCAGCTGACATGATCCCCATCAAAATGGTCCTTATACTTTTTTTTTTGTAAGGCCAATAGTTAAAGAGTTATGACTGAGACTTCAAAGTTAATTTATTGACTAATACATGTCAATTTTTCCCAATTATCTCGAAATATGTTGCTCAAAACCAAAAATATCCCTAAATAAAATTTGTAGCTGACAAAATCCCCAACAAAATTGTCTTAATACCTAATTTGTGTAAGGCCAATAGTTAAAGAGTTATGCGACAAGTTCATTGACTTTTCCCAATTTTTCCCAAATATCTCAGAGTCTGTTGCTTGAAACGAAAAAATTCCTAAAATAAAATTTGAAGCTGAAAAAATTTCTAATAAATGTTACTTACACGATTTTTACGTCGGACCAATAGTTAAGGAGTTATGAGGCTTTTAAGTGTTTGCGACTAATAAGATCCCCCAACAATTGGTTTTCTTTGGTTTAATTCAACTTCTTGTTAGTTTAAAGAGGATATTTCATTAAAGGATATCTTTTCAATTAATCAAAAAGGGTGAATTAACTACATTTAATTAAAATCGCCTTTTTTAAAGAAAAGCATTGAAGTGAAAGAAAAAGAAAAAAAAAAAGTTAAAGAAACACGTCTTTTGTCAAGAAAAAAAAATCCATAGAACCTGTCAAAGGAAGGTAATTCTTTTACAGATTCGTCTGAAAGGTGATTCAATTCCTGGAGTGGAAAATCTTTTAGAAAATATTCCCGTCCCCCATATATGAGTGCTTTCCGAACCTTTAGTTTATTGGAAAAGAAGGAAAGTGAAATTGAAATGTAAGTTGCATGATATTGGGTCGTAAATAAAACTCTTTTAAGTAAAAAGCTTCTGAAGTATTTCCTCACGAAAATTAACTTGATGGAGTTATAGCATCGATGATTGGCCACTTTCATCATTCTCAATTCCGTCATTATGTATTCACATTTTTCACCCCGGGAGAGAAATTACCCTCTTTTTAATTTAATTAATATATTAATCTGTTTATTTTATGTGTCGAGGGTTTATAAGAGAAAAGTTTTCCTTTCCCTTCTTCCATTTAACAAAGGGAGTTATTAACCAAGTTGTAACCGCGCGTCGGTGGGCTTAGACCCTCGGGAATAGAAATGGGGGAAGGGCTAAGAAACTGGGTACAACACTCGACGCCGTTTTCAACGATGGCGAACATTCCCGGATTTATCCCGCCCAGTAATGTCTAATTATGGAAATTAACCTTAAGTTTTCAAAGTTCAAAACTTACACACCTAAATATTAAAGTTACTTACGATTTTACAACCACGACTGAAGAGAACTGAATGAAACGATATTCCCTAGAAGAGAGTAAATATAGCGTAGGAAGGAACGGATGCTTCTAAAATAAAATGACTGGAGACTCTACGAGGACGTCACCTTTCACGCCCTAAGCATATGCTTAGGCTATTTCGAGTATACACTTAAAATAGAGATAACAAATTTGATAAAAAGGGCCTAATTATCAAGACACTTCAGAGTAAACTCCGTGGGTCAGTGATCAAGGACTCTGAAGGGGTCATGAGCACCATGTAATCCACAACAATTTTTATCAAGAAAATATGAGGCGCTCCGGGTACGAAGGGCGAACTCAACAAAACGTAGTTTCGAGATATTCGCATTTTAAAGTTTCGGTTTTTACGTATTTAAAGGGGAAAAAATGGCGAACTCAACATAAAAATTATATGGGTGTATTCACCAAGAGGTCTAGAATCTGAAAAAAAAAAAATGGAAGACCCTTCCCCAAAAACCCGTCGTCGAGGGAATCACAATAACTTCTTTAAGGAAGCTAAAAAAATTTGTCCGATGTTGAGTTCGCCCTTCGTACCCGGAGCGCCTCATATTAATTTTTTAATCCAAAAGACCATAAAAACCGCTAAAAAAATTGATAAAAGTGCAGCCTATAAAAGTACAAAGACACTTAAGAATAATTACAGGGAGAAATTGAAAAACGGAATTACAATTTTATTCAATGAAGTTTCTCCCATCAGCGTAATAACCCCGACCCTGTAAAAATTTGCATTTTTCACAAAGGGACAGTAAAAAATTTTTATTTTGTTAAAAAGTATTATACAGGGTAGAGGGCAATCTGGGTGTGAATCAGAGCCCGAAGGAGGTGTAAATCAGAGGACAGAAGGCCACCCCCGAGTAGATTACCTTACCCTTGATATTATCATAGAGGAAATATGGTTATTGGAAATTCCGACGGAGGATAAGCGAAAAAAGGGACAAGGGTGAGAAAAAAGGTTTAACCTTTTTCAGTATAAAACGATGGTTGACCGAAAACAACGTTGAAATTAGGGTAAACCGTAAACGCTTATCAAAGGCCTTTAAGGTGGCACGTGAGACAAAGCTGCTTTACCCATCATTTAGTGATCAAAGGTGTTTCAATTAAAGGGAAACGTGTTCTAATATTGAAAATCGTAACGGCAAAATATGAGTTTTTTTTCTGGGTTAAAGGTTCCGATTTTCCAATACAAGTTATAAGGGTTTCCGTCCGAAACACCTGATATTTTCTTGAACGTTAGCATTAAATCTCCCACCCTTTGACGGTAGGAGGTCGTGCATTAAAACTGGGTCGTTGCTATGGTCACCTCTTCCTTATTTTGGGGGAAAAGTCAGTTTCTTTTTGATATAAAAGAGTAGAAAATTAAGGATTGAATGATTTGGAAGAAAGATCGAATTGAACAACAAACAAATCTTAAAGGGAAACAAAGTTTTCCGGCTTTTCCAACACCTAACACACTAGGGCAAGTTTCAAGGGGGGGTAAAAGCTTAGCGAACACCTCAACCTAGCCACTCAAACTTTATCCTTAATTTATCAATCGACTCAGTGCCAAGAGAAAACCAATTTGTTAAGCCAAGTGTTCTTAGCGAAAGGAGAAAACTTCTTGAAGGATAATCCGGAGGTTTCAGGAACCCTTTTTTCCCTTCGCCCTTATTGCTTTCCATATACGGAGGTATTGTCGAGGGAGAATTGAGTCGCCGTCCGGATAAGATTGCGTTGACAAATGTGACCGAGTTTGTCGCCTCGCGTACAACCATTCCCCATACATCTGGAGGGAAAAAAACGCGTTCCCCACGCCAACATTCAAACGCTCCCATTACTCATCCGTAATGTCGCCCATGACCTAAACAAGTCAAAGTAACAAATATTCCTGGAAAAAAGATCATTTCCCGAGTGTCAGATTACCCTAATGGCATACCATCATTTCAAATTCAACGTCCACTAACTTCCATCTTTTTAATTCAAATTTTTAAACTCCATTTTTGGATAACAAGACTTTTAAACCTATGAATGAAAGGCTCCTCCAACAAGATGGTAGCAGTTATAGAGTAAAAACCCAGGGAAACTCCGAAGATAGAGCTACTACCCGACACAGGATCAGTGTGGTTGCGCAATGGATATCGCTGTAGACAGTGCCTCGATGACTACAGATGCAATCAAGTTAGCAGGAAGCGTACAGAACTCAGGATGCCTAGTTGTAGATGAGTGCAATGCTGACATAGCTGAAAATAGTTTGCATCCCAAAATGCCGACATCGATGTCATCAGGATCAGGCTGGGCCAGGACGAAATCGAAATGGGTATTCCCGTTCTGTAAGCACTCTCAGGGAGAACTTACGATCAAATCTTCCAATTTGATAAGTAGCAAAGTAAGGACTCTGGAATCTTCCCTAGGTGAATACCATCTAAGGTGGTGAGATAGCAGACACCGGATTCTTGTCAAGTCAGTTTATCACAAATGTTTTAATTTTCGGCATTTATTTGAGAATGGACAGGTTTTTCGATAATATTGACGTGGAACAGCAGGGATGTTTTATTAACGGTGAATATTCAAGCTTGGAACCCCTGGGATGAAGGGTAAAAAACTGAAAACAACGCTCGGCTTTTTGGCCTCTCACCCATCCGGAACTACAACAACCCCAGGCAGTTATCGCACGACTGAATTATTCCAGGGCCCGACTAACAAAAACCCACCTCGCAATCTAAATTGAACAAAAACCGTGATTCGATCTAGCGTCAAAGATAAAAGGGGAAGCGAACGGAAATTGGTCTCACTTAGAACCCACTTATCGTGCACATACGGCGAACATTAAATCACTTTAACGCCATCGGAGCCATTAACGTTAACGAATCGACACAAAATTACAAGTCACGCATGAAACGTGACAGAAATGATTTAATATAATCAAACTCACCTTAGGCCGACCCGAAATCCAAATTTATTTCCCTCAATTAACTCCAGAAGAAAATGAAAAAAAGTATAAAAGAGGGATTTTCTTCGGGATTTTCTCGGTAATATAGGCGCTCTCTTATACAGTCCGCAATATCGCAAATACCTATCAAATATTGATGACCTAGAAACTCATAAGTTTTTTTCTCCTTCGCCAAAGGTAGTTTATACTTCGAGATTAATACAGGGAGGCGTATATGAAGAAAAACGAATAAAGTTTAAGGCACATACGAGGTTTTCATAACTTTTAATTAAAAGGGCAATATTTTGTCCTCTATCCACGGAAAGAAACAACACAATAAGAAGGGAAAATGATCCGAAACTGGTGGCAGCGGAAGATCAATCCTTTTGAGCTAAGAGTCTTGGAAGTATTTAAGGCTCATTTCTAAGCTTTTCAAAAAGATCAATTATTTCCACTATCACCACCGAAGTAGACAGTTTTGAATAGGTCAAAAAAGAAAAAACGAACGGTTTCTGTAGTTTAAAAACGTGTAGGAAGTCACACGATAACCGTCCCTCAGATAACAATACAAACATCCTGATCGAATTCCGATAAAACGCGGTTATCGAATGTTACGTCAATGAAGAAATTTTCGTTCTAATTTGATGTACGTTCTGAGGAAGTAAATGCGGCGATAGAGAAACCATTAAGATGCCGCGAGATAAAGGACCCCCACAAGAAAAACAATTAGGACCAAGTCCAACATAGTTTTCAAGAGGTCACGCTATTTTTCCCCTCCTCGCCACTAATTAATCAACTTGGATTTATCGGCTTCAGACTTTTTTTGTTGACGAACAAAGTTAACTCCGGGAAAAACAAATTACTTTTGTAAGATTTTTTCAAATTAATCTCTTGATTAAGAATGTAAAATATTTAGAAATGAAATAACTTTTCTTTATTAATTTTCAACTCCAATATCCTTCCAAATTATAAACTGAACAAGTAATACAAGCTGACGGTTTTGTGATAAATTAAACAATTAGGAAGGTTTCTGATTGGAATAAAATTGAGTTTTAAATTTTTCAAAAATGAAGATTTAATCAAATATGCGAGTGTTAAATAGGAAGCTGTTTACAAATCAGATGAAATCCTCTTTTATGCCACTAGTCCTGCTATTAGGTCTAATCCTCTTATCGGTTTCACTGTTTCAGGATTCCACTAAAAGCAAATCATCGGGGAGAAAAAAAATGATGAAAGGTGTTGAAGAAAGGTTTAATTAAAAATGCATCGTAAAAGTAGCCTAGGAAAGGGTAGTGTGTGGAGGGATAATTGTGAACGTCTAGAAAAGGGACTTTTTACTGCTCTCCGCGTCCCTCGCCTCCTTTTTCCACCTCGTGCTTTTAAATCTGTCCACTCGACATCCATTCCCCGACCCCTTTCAGAAACCCCCTTCACACTAAAAGAGAAAAACTTTTAGAAACAACGCTTTAAAAGCGTCATGCCAACACTGGGTTAAAAGAAAGCCATTTTATAATTTTAAAAAATAGAATAAAAATGATAAAACTGGTGGCTTTTAAAAAAAACTGATGGCAATTCCAGATAGGGCCCCCAATACACGAGGAATTTCCTCTTTTGTTTAAATCCTAAATGGGCTCAGCAGTCTTTAGGCTTTCTCAACAGCGTCATTTTGCTGACAGCTGATAGACAAGTGGCTCTGGTACTTCGCACAAGGTCTCAACTGTATCCATATGACTACAGCATTTAGAGATCAGCTGGATGCAATAGTCTTTGGTCAGGAAAAGGGTCCTTTTAATATTACAGAGGAAATAAAATCCTTTTGGGTCTTTTGAATGAACAGCCGTTGTAATACTAGACCAGAAACGCCCGGAAGATACGCTGGCTTAGTATATTTTGAAAATATAATTTTCAACTGGAAGATTATTAAAGATCGGGATGAAATAATAAAAGCAACTTGCGTAGAAATTGATTCCATCTGTTTCTGAAGGGGTGCCGTGCATCTCCTTTCTTGCCCATTGCCCGCAGATGTTCCTCCCCTGGACTCAAGATCTACTACTGGAGAATTTCGAGTTTCAGAGAGGGAAGAAAAAAATTCAATTAGTTTTCTTGGGAGTTTATAAAGAGGAAGGGGGTGTTTAAGGACGAAGTTTCTGCAACACTCTTCATGCTAATCAACTGATCTAATCAAAAAGCGTATTTGAAGATCGAATAAAACTACGGGAAAAGGAGCCTGAACTGTTAGTGTTGGTTTACGATTGGGCACGTATAAAGCCGCGGACGAGCCGGGAAAATTGGATTCCTATTTTATGCACGTCTTCCATCTCCTTTTGCCAAAAGAAACCGGTGATGAAATGTTTTTTTGTGTGGTTTTTTTATTCTCCACCCCTTTTCGACCACTTATCCCGATTGACTTGTCGAAAACATTCCCTTACGTGAGCACGATCTTCTGGAGTAGTAAAAAAAAGGTTATATCTTAAATGCACATCACAGATATGCACATTTGAAATGCAAGGGGTTTCGAATCTGCAAAAGGGTCTTATCCCAAGGGGAAGGCGGGTCTTTAGAATTCGATTATGACGAAAAACGTAGAGAACGATCACGACCCCTAACGACATTGACTCCCCCACCTTTAAAAATGTCTGAAATTAGAAGGATTCGGTGGAACGTGTTAGAATTTATAATGGAGGAAGGAAAAAAAGGATCACTGATTGGACTATAAAACAATCAAAAATTCAAGAAAACTCCCAAGAATCCTTAGGAATGTAGAACCAAGTAAAAGTAAATAGCCAGACTGTTAGGTTAAAGACCTGTCTTGAAAAAGGTAACTAGAATTGCTGCAATCTTCAACTATTAAGGACTAAGAGCACTCCCTTCTCGTTCTGTAATGACCGTAATACTAGATCTTACTATAAAAGAAAAAATCAGGTTAGAAAAGATTCTTCTATATTTTTTAAAATAAAAAGTTTGACAAAAATGAGAAAAAAATCTTTCTATTTATGGGCACGTTTGGGTGTATTGCGTTATCGACCTTGAAGTTAGGCAATAAACATTCGTCATTTCGACTTCTCTTTAAAAAATTACGTAGGGAAAAGGTTTTTTTTTTTTTTCAAATCGTTCAATGGGCTTTCAGTGATGCTCAGAATCTGGAGACTGTGCCCTTTGTGAAGCCACTTGGAGGACAAAGGAAGGAGAACAAGGGAGACACTTGAGAAGTTGCCAAGGCCTCTGTTGGTCAATACTTGTAGAAAGGGAGGGGTGGAAGGCGTGATTAAAACCTGGTTGACACATCCCTCGTCGGCATGTGATTAGGAGAGCTGCCCCCACGGGAAATCACAAAGCCCCCCCATGCTCTTCATCCTCAGCTAATGAAACATACCTGTCCCTACATATGCCTAAATATTCTTCGTGTTATCACTCAAAAAATCTGAATTTTTACTACCCCTGGGGACTTTAAAATTCATAAAATTTCAAAAAGGGGACGACAAGGGAGAAAGCTCTTCTCTCTACCATCAAAGGGATTTGTTTTGAGGGACAAAATCCGATTTAACTAGATTTTAATAATCAAAAAGAAAAAAAAACAATAAGAGGTAGACAGCTAAAATACCCCCCCCCCCATTCGCGAAATTTTGACGTTTCAGCTGTTTTAACCATAACATCCCCGGCACGTCGTCTAAGGCCCTTTGAGCAGGATTTTTGTGTTTTCCTCCACTTTTCGCCCAAAAAGCTCCAATTTAACTGGACTTCTTGGCGATTTCCTTGGCTATGTTGTCCAGAAAACGCTATTTATAATAGGTTTTTCACCAGAAAAATGGACTTCTTGGCGATTTCCTTGGCTATGTTGTCCAGAAAACGGTATTATAATAGGTTTTTCACCAAAAAATGGACTTCTTGGCGATTTCCTTGGCTATGTTGTCCAGAAAACGGTATTTATAATAGGTTTTTCACCAGAAAAATTCATTTTCACATTATCAGCGTTCACTCGGTAATTATCCAAAAAAAATAACCCCAAATTATCGCATTTTTTTTGCATTTCATCGGTTTTTTATCGGACTTTTGCAAGTTTTATCAGCCCTACTTTATTCCGGACTTCAGTCTCAGTTTTCTAGCAAGAAACCCTTTTCAATGCTGAAAAAAACCTTTTTACGTGATTTTTGGGCGTTTTCTCAGTACTCGGCGCAAAACTTCCTTTTTCCCGAGTTTTTCTCCATATTTTCTCGGAGAATCACTTTGTATGGAACATTTGAAAATCGTAAAAATAACTCGATTTTAATGTACTATTGTGAAAGTTCTATCGAGAAAGATGGGGCCCTCATAAGGCCATTCCCCAGGGTCCTTATAAAGCAACACCAGCGACTTTACCAAAGGCGTGGGCGATTTAATTAATATTCTAGTCAGAATTAATAACTTAAATACTGATCTATGTAGGGGAGAATTATTATGGAGTTGGGTAATACCTATCATGGAGAACACAAGAAGAAAATGAACTGGATCATAAATAGTATTTAAATAATCTACGAGTTTAAGCCCCCCCAAGAACTCCATATGCGCCGGAGTCAGGGAGGGATAATAAATTCCCAACAAGTTTTGAGCTTAACGGGCATTGGGCGTTCCTAATTAGTCGAGAGAAGTAGATAAGCTATATTAACAGGTGAACGTGTGAGAACGGTTGTAAACTAGGGTCCAAAGACAAACGCGCTATGACGTCAAACGCGGATTTCATTAGCTCCAGGCTCTGCATTTTGATCAATTAGAGTTGTCTGTGAATGACAGGCAGTTTATCATGGGCATGTGGTTGAACAACGCGGCCCTGTCAACTTCAAAACTGGGGGGCCTCCAGTTTTTTTGAAGAATCATCCCACTTTTTTTTTTTACCCCATACACAAAACCCTCCAACTCAACACACTTTACAAATTAAAATTAAATTTTACCCTAATTTCCATCAATTTATAACACGAGAACTAATTGTTTTTAAGAATTTCTTTTTTTAAGTAGGGTTTTTACAGGTTGAAATACGAAAATATCAAGAGGAAATCATTACATTTTAACCTTATTCCCCTTTATTTTTCATGGGATTTTTCCTTTTGAACAAATTCTTTGATCTTTCTCTTCTTTGATGCTGTATACATATTTTAATAAGAGGTCTTTTTTTCCCCTTAAGCTTCGTGTCACAAAACGCATTTTCTTTTCAAAAAACGTTGTTTTCTTAATTTTGTTTTCAAAATACATTTTTTTAATAAAAATGATTTTGTAATAGAGAATTAAATTGTCTGAGAGTCTGAAATGAACGTAGCTGACCCACAAACAGAGGCGGGACGATAAGGACGTATAAGTCAGAGCTGTCACGTAGATTTTCGATAAAGCATTCACATGTTTCAATTCGCTTTCGAACCCTTTAGGCAATATTTAAGCTCCTTCTGGTATAAAATATCACGGAATTCAAGGTAAATTATATTAAAGCCTAAGGACATGGAGTAGCCAGAGTAAAGGCCGGACCATCAGCCAAGAAATCATGCGAGGGGGTTGGAGGAAAAGCTTGATAAAAAAAAATCGCTAGAAGCAGAGAAAGAAAATCCGGAATAAAAAGACTATTTTAGCCTTCAAAACAACTATTTTAGCATTTTAGAGGAATGGGAATTTCAGAAGGAAACCATTTCGACAGGATTTTTATAGTTTTCCTCGGTTTTTTGACATAGAAACCCCATTTTAAAGGAGTTTAAAGGAGTTTTCCTCGGTTTTCACTAAGGTACCCCATTACCCTTTTTACAGGATTTTAAGGAGTTTTCCTCGGTTTTTTCACTAGATACCCCATTACCCCATTTTACAAATTTTAAAGGGTTTTCCTCGGTTTTTTTGACACAGAACCCCTTTTTACAGGATTTTAAGGAGTTTTCCTCGGTTTTTTCGCTAGATACCCCATTACCCCATTTTTACAGGATTAAGGAGTTTTCCTCGGTTTTTTCACTAAGATACCCCATTACCCCATTTTACAGGATTTTAAGGGTTTTCCTCGGTTTTGACACAGAATCCCCTTTTTACAGGATTTAAGGAGTTTTCCTCGGTTTTTTCGCTTTTTTTTACCCATTACCCCATTTTTACAGGATTAAGGAGTTTTCCTCGGTTTTTTTCACAGAGAACCCATTACCCCATTTTCACGGATTTTAAGGAATTTTCCTCGGCTTTTTCACTAAGATACCCCATTACCCATTTTTACAGGATTTTAAGGAGTTTTCCTCGGTTTTTTCACATAGATACCCATTACCCCATTTTTTCAGGATTTTAAGGAGTTTCTTCGGTTTTTTCAAAAAAAACCCCATTACCCCATTTTTATAGGATTTCAAGGAGTTTTCCTCGGCTTTTTCACTGAGATACCCATTTTACAGGATTTTACGGAGTTTTCCTCGGTTTTTTTTCTTTAAAAACCCATTACCCCATTTTTTTGGATTTCAAGGAGTTTTCCTCGGTTTTTTCTCTAAGATACCCCATTACCCCACTTTTACAGGATATTAAGGAGTTTCTTCGGTTTGTTCACTGAGATACCCCATTACCCCTTTTTACAAGATTTTAAGGAGTTTTCCTCGGTTTTTCCCAAAGACCCCATTACCCCATTTTTACAGGATTTTATGGAGTTTTCTTCGGTTTTTTCACTGAGATACCCCATTACCCCATTTTCATAGGATTTTAAGGAGTTTTCCTCGGCTTTTTCACTGAGATACCCCATTTTTAGAGGATTTTAAGGAGTTTTCCTCGGTTATTTCCCAAAGACACCCCATTACCCATTTTTACAGGATTTTATGGAGTTTTCTCGGTTTTTTTCACTGAGATACCCATTACCCATTTTCACAGGATTTTAAGGAGTTTTCTCGGCTTTTCACTGAGATACCCCATTTTTAGAGGATTTTAAGGAGTTTTCCTAGTTTTTTTTTTTCACTGAGATACCCCATTACCCCATTTTAACAGGATTTTAAGGAGTTTTCCTAGGCTTTAGTAGACAGGGAAATTTTTTTTACAGGAAATTTGAGAGTTTTCCTCGTTTTTATGACAGATGAACCCCATTTTTCAGGTTTTTCAGTTTTTCCCGGCTTTTTGACCCCAATTACACAGGATTCTGACTTTCTATAAAACGATCCTTTTGCTTGGTTGCTTCTAAAAATCAATGGAAAAACAGTACTGTGTGTTTTATAAAGAATAAAACCCTTTTCTCCCTCGCTGTTGAATATTTATTCTCGAAACACACAGAAAAGCTTTAACCCCGACAGAGTCCGGCTAAGGACCCTAATAACATATATTTCCCTTGGGAATGGCCAAGTGCGGCTGAAATGCTCCTACAGGATTTTTCCTTTCCGAGCACCGCGTCTAATCCGACATCTCGGTAAATGCAGGAAATTAAATAAGGGACGGAAGGAAACCCTTTTCGCCGGACGTACATTTGTCACTTGTCAAATTATTATTCAATGCCTGAGGGTTAAGAGCCGTTGAGGACTTCCTATTCAAATGAGTTGCATTTCGCCCCCTTCGCATATCTCGCATACTTAGAATCCTCCTCGACCATTATTAAAAAGAAGATGAAAATACTTACAGAAAATTCTGTGGTTGCGAATCGATCCTGAAAAAGAAAAGAAGTTTTTATAAGACTTAAAAGGTTGTAGAAAGTCGACTTTTACTTATCGACTTTCTGATCTGTGACAACTGTTTTGTCTAACGAAATTATATTCACGTAGGCTCCCCGTGCCCACACCCAGCCCACATCAACATTGGTTTAACGACGGCCTCAAAACATTTCCGTTGAAAAGTTCGTTTAAAAAAAGGGCTCGCGGAAGATCAGAGCTAATCCGGAGGGTTTAACCATTTAAATCAGTGGGAGAGGCGGACACACGAATACCAATTGGCCCCTAATAAGTCTGATTGAACCAAAACTTCTTTTATCGCTTTTTCTCTCTGGAAATCAAACAAATTCCGTAATTGGAGGTCGTTATCGTTTATTTTATTGAGAAAGCTCCGTTAATTGTCTCGACGTTTCCGTCTTATTATTGCCGCTGACCTTTTTAAGCAAGCTAATATCCATAAAATAAAAAAGAAGAGACAGTTTACACGCTCTCGATGTTATTTACGAAACTGAAATGTGTTTTAAACCTTATCGTAACATTGTACGAGGTTGTTTCGTCGCGATAACGTTCTCAGACGTTGTCACGATAGTTACAAGAATAAAAGGGGGTTTTAAAACGGGAGAAAAACAGAGAGGAAAAAGGTTTTTCTGATTAAACTTTAACGATAGTCTCAACAATGACGAGTCAATTACAGAGGTAATTGGACAAACGGCCACCTTATAGGCTTCGCCTCAAGAAACCTATTGAAGAACAATAACAAACCTTTCACGATCAATTATATTACGAGAACAGCCACGTCATATATCTTAAAGTAGCCCCCCCATCTCAACACAAAAAAGTACCAAATACCTTTCTCCATCTGAGCTTGGAAACCTTTTTTTTAGTTCTAAATGAAAGAGTAGATAAAATACCGTTGGTTTACTACCTTGAAAAATCTATTTTTAATGATTTTTTGTAGAATAAGGAAGGTGGGGGAGCGTGACGTCATTGGAGTTCTCACTGCCAGCTTAGCGGTTCCCCCACTTCCAAGATTTCGTCGCGTTAGTTCTAACACCGGACAAGTCATTTTTGAAAGGTTTTCAGGAAAATACGGATTAATTTGTCATAATCAATGCATCGCCTGTTGGCTAAATCGTGAAATACGCGTTTTCTGTTGGTAATAGGGTTAAAGTACCAACGGAGTTCGATTCTCCACTAAATTTACCATCAGAAACAATGCTTAACTCAAAATTGATAAAAAATGACTTATGCGGTGTTAGAACTAACGCCGGACAAGTTATTTTTGCAAGGTTTTCAGGAGAGCCAAAATACGGATTAATTGTCATTGGAATCAATGCATCACCTGTTGGCTAAATCGTGAACTACGTGTTTTCTGTGGGTAATAGGGTTAAACTACCAACGGAATTCGATTCTCCACTAAATTTACCATCAGAAACAATGCTTAATTCAAAATTGATAAAAATAGACTTATCCGGTGATAGAACTAACGCCGGACAAGTCATTTTTGCAAGGTTTTCAGGAGAGCCAAAATACGAATTAATTTCTCATTGGAATCAATGCATCTCCTGTTGGCTAAATCGTGAACTACGCGTTTTCTGTTGGTAATAGGGTTAAACTACCAACGGAATTCGATCTCCACTAAATTTACCATCAGAAACAATGCTTAATTCAAAATTGATAAAAAAATGACTTATCCGGTGATAGAACTAACGACGGACAAGTCATTTTTACAAGGTTTTCAGGAGAGCCAAAATACGGATTAATTTGTCATTGGAATCAATGCATCTCCTGTTGGCGAAATCGTGAACTACGCGTTTTCTGTTGGTAATAGGGTTAAACTACCAACGGAATTAGATTCTTCACAAAATTTACCATCAGCAACAATGCCTAACTCAAAATTGATGAAAAATGACTTATCCGGTGTTAGAACTAACGCGACGATTTGCAATCTCCATCCTATTTTCACCCTCCAAGTGAGGGAAAAGGGTCATTCAGACCCCCCTGGAGGAAAACTGATAGTAATGTTTTTTTCGAATAATTTCAATTTTTGCCCCCAGATAATCTCATTTTTTTCGGGATTTCCCAACCCCTTTGAAGAAAACCACTCATAACCAGATTTTTAGGGGTTTCGCCGATTTACGGGCCTTCTACATTCTGGCGTATTTTTTTTATTTTTTTGGCCTGAATTTTTGGGACCTTGATACAAAAAAAAAGTTTTCTATAGCTCCTAGGGACGCGCTACTTTGAGGAAGTTCGGCGCCAGCTGCGGATTTTTTCCAGCTATTCACAATTTGAAGCGCTAAGTAATTTCTACGAAAACAAAGCGATTATGCGTTATCATGTTTTTCTTTGTTCGGATTCGCTATTCAGAGAGTGTCTTTTATGCTTTCACTAATGACCTGGCATCAGTTATCTTTTTTTGCTGGAAACTTGAACAAAGAGGAAACTACTTGTCTAAATTTTTGGAGGTTTAAAGAGAAACCTGGTGTTATTTGAGCAAGCGCCACGCCGTCTGCTGTAGATAACCGGTTCGGGAGTAAACAACCTCCGACTCCATAATACGGGAACGTTTAAAATGACAAAACGCTCTCCCCTCTTTATAATCCGGGCGAAACATCCCGGTCCCTCTGTTTGAGTTGTTTCGAGAACTACTTAATATAAACAAGTTCACCTTGTTGACTCTGTGTGTAAACCCAATTCCCTCGGCAAACACAATTGTCTCTCGGACAGGTTTTCAGTTCTTGTTTATTCCACAAGAATCTCCCTCACCCCTTAGACTTTATTTCGCCAAAACTCAACCTTCCCCCAAAGCGTATACTCTCGCTTCACCCTCATTTCTAACTCTCACGTTACATTTTCCAATCAATTCTCCACTTCTCGGGTTTGTTTTTCCGCAACATTTGATATCTTGCTTTTTTCCCTAGTACGCCCTTTTTTCTCAATTCTCTTGAGTATTATTCAAAGTTTATTCACTTTTTTCTATTGTTTCTCTCTTCTTAGGTTAATCAACTCTTTTGTTTTACAAATTATAATAATCTTATCTCTTTTTGACATTTTATTATCATTAATCAATTTCTTTAATTATTATTAATTGAAATAGTGGTTATTAATTGAAATTTAAGTGGTGAAATAATGGAACTATGGCATGTTTAATTAAAACGATTATGGAATGGAAAAGAAATTAAATGGTGTTCAAAAAGTAATTTTTTTTCTCGGAAATAATGGGAGGAAAGTCGGAAATCAAATGCCGTAGTGCAGGTATGGGGTTTTAGCGTTTGGCTTGTGGGTAAACCGGCTGTGGTCGTGGTCGACAGTTCGGAACTCGAAGGCCCCCATCCAGTCGGTTTTTAATTACTGCGGCACGTTTCCTTTGAACGGGATATGCGCTCTACGATGGGTCAAAGCAATCATCGATCAATTTTCGTCCTCAACTTTCAAATTGAAAAAGATGAAATTTTTAAAAACCTCAAAGAAATAGAATGTAATACTGAATGTAGTTGATTATGTGCCCAAACAGGGACATTCGCCATATTGCCCCAAAATCTTTCCTCCCGAGGCGTGAGTTAAATGTTATCAACAATAAGTTATTTATTTAATGCCATGGTGGATTTTGGCTGTGGTTTTATGCAGAGGTTAGGTGTGGGCTTGCAGCCAATGAAACACACTCCGAAACGCGTCGACGAAATAAAAGATGATCTGAAGTAGATGTTTTCTCGTTTATTTATTTAAAAAATAGTTTTTGTTTTAAACTTTTTTTTCTACAGAAGGGACAAAAAAGAAGGTATGAAATCAACGCTGAAAAGTCTGAAAAAAAAGAAGGGGAGCACTTTTGATGAAACTTTAATAAGGAATCAACCTCGCTTTTCCGAGAGGTGAACGGTTCAAGCTCTTTTTTGCTTTAAAAAAATGTGAAGAGGTCTCCGAGGGTCAGTGATCAAGGACTTGGATTTTTATAGGGTACTTATACCGAGGATTTGCTAGTGTGTCGATGACATTTTTTGGCGGGATGGGACTGTATGACGTCATTGGAGTACACGTCTAGCACACCATATTTTGAAATTTCTCCTCAATTTTGGGCTAAGGGATCCCAATGTGAAAGGGCTATTAAGGTTCGTTCAAACGTGTATGCTATCAATCCGCTTGGTATGCTGGATTCAACCTTTTGGTGAAAAATTAATCTATAGTTAAAATGAGTGTTCAAATCTTGATTCAACCAAATGGATCACAATGTGAAAGTCGCTAGTACGGTTCAGATGTGTAAGCTATCAATCAGCTTGGTATGATGGATTCAACCTTTTGGCGAAAATTAATCTGTAGTTAAATGAGTGTTCAAATCTTGATGTAACCAAAAGGATCCCAGTGTGAAAGGGGCTAGTAAGTTCAGACGTGTATGCTATCAATCAGCTTGGTACGTTGGATTCAACCTTTTGGCGAAAATTAATCTGTAGTTAAATGAGTGTTCAAATCTTGATTTAACCCAAAGGATCCCAATTTGAATGGGGGCTAGTTCAGACGTGTAAGCTATTAATCAGCTTGGTACACTGGATTCAACCTTTTGGCGAAAATTAATCTGTAGTTAAAATGAGTGTTCAAATCTTGATGTAACCAAAAGGATCCCAATGTGAAAGGGGTTAGTTCAGACGTGTATTATCAATCAGCTTGGTACACTGGATTCAACCTTTGGCGAAAATTAACCTGTAGTTAAAATGAGTGTTAAAATCTTGATTTAACCGGCGAGAGATTTACATTGTAAATAAACATTTATTTTCATCAATGTAAAATTAATGTTTGTCAACATATCAAACATGTTAAACAACCGTACGAGGGGATTAAAGTTTATAAAAGTTAATGAAAACGTGTCTAAGCATTAACAACCGTTCAAATTATGTGGTTCATAAAAAACCGTTTTAATTCCCCATTTTGTAAACTTTTTTTCAAGTTCATTGAAATACAAGAACATTATTCAAATGCGGAAGAGATTTAAGTGTTTCCATTTAGAAGATTTTGAGCGTTAAATCCGTTGCGGACATTATATTTGCATTGGAGTCCATAACCCGTGACAAATGTCTTCCTTCATAAAAACCGTTGGGGAGTCTAGACCTAAAGGGGTAAAATAGTGGCCGGGGCTAAGGTAAAAGCGCATTAAACACAACATCATCCGGGGTAGATTGGACCCCTCTTTTATTACTCAACTCCCACTTTATCTTCCGCTTTTATGGATAACTTCAGAGCCTTGTGATTATTTAAGCTCCTCAGGGATGGTAGGTGCTACCTTCATTATATGGACTCCCGGAAAAGACAGCGAAATGGGAAAGAGGGAGGGCTTTATACGTGAATTTCTGAGTTCCATAAAATGTGCTCTTTTAGCTAGATTTTTAAACCTCAATTTTTTAGAATATTAATTATAAATAATTAAATATATAACCAGCTTTCCTCGAGTTTGGTCATTTTCAGCGGTGGACATATTATTATACGTATACAGGGTGTCCGGAAACACAAGGCATACGTCAGGGAGAGCGTTAAAAAGTGGTTTGATGAAAAAAAGTTAAATGTAAACCCCCTTAATTTAAATCAAAGAATTTAATGGTGTAGCTTAAAATGCGCCTGGATATACAGGGTGTCCCAGACACAACCTAACTTCGTTATTTCAAATGAGAACCCTATTTTTATTTCAGATTCGTAATCTACGCAAAATGTCAGGTAGATTTGACTAATTTTTATGACAATTTTCGACCACTTTAAAAAATGTCAAATTTTAGCGTATTTTGCGCTAACATCCGTTAAGAGACTTCAAAGAATTTGATGGTGTAGTTTAAAATGCGTTTTTTTTTAATTAAATTTTTTTAGTTTAATTTTTTTTAATTCCACTTATTTTTCCGAAGATTCCAACTGTCACAAATTCGAGCATCTTCGCATTCTGCGTCACGAGATTTCGTCACTAACGGTCTTTTTTCAAGTTAGAACCCAAATTTCTTACTTCAGAAATGAAAATTTAGGGCTAAAATTTGACATTTTTGAAAGTTGTCGAAATGGTCATAAAAATAGTCGAATCTACTTGAAAGTTTGAGTAGATTACGAATCTGAAATAAAAAATAAGGGATCTCATTTGAAATAACGAAGTAAGGTTGTGTTGGGAACCCTGTATCCAAACGCATTTTAAACTACACCATCAAATTCTCATCAAACCACTTTTTAACGCTCTCCCAGACGTATGCCATGTGTTTCCGGACACCCTGTATATATTTTTTTTTACAAAAAATATTTTATTAAAATTCCGTATAAGCAGAGCTTTGCAGGAAGAATGGCTGAGATAAAGGTATCTCAAAAAACATTATCGTTTTACCATTAACCAAGATTTTCTTACAGAACATTTTTTTTTTTACCTAATGACAATATAATGCCAAAATGTAAGGCCCAGTTTTTTTCGTTATCTCTCCAAATTCGGCGTTTTGTACCTCATTAAAAATACACGATATATCTTAATGGCCTTTCCTTATTTTTATCCGTTCTACTTCTAGATCATTTATACTAGGAGGGGGGGTCCTTTTGAGAATAGCTGGGGTTAGCTACGCACGAAACAAGTCCATGAAATAGAAGTACCCATTAACTCTTCCAAGATAAGTCTGCACGTCAGAAAAGCATTAGTCCTTCGAAAAAAATACAATTAAAAAAAATCATATTTTGGAAGAAAAAAATTTTATAATAAAGGTTATTCACTGGCTTATCGTATTTTTCCATCTAGGAGCACCCTTGTAACGATGGCCCAATTCATATCATGTTATAAAGTTTGAAAGGGTCTAGCCACTGTCTGAAGTTTTTTATTGGATACTTGTCTGGAATTATGTTCGAAAAGCTTCTTTATCATCGGACATTTTTCATCTGTTTCTTCTATTGAAAATTATTTTTTTCAACTAAGAGCCGTCAACCCCATAAGCCTTCAAAGAAACGAAGAATGAATGTCAGACACCTTGAGGGAGACAGGTAAACACCAAAACATCTGCTCAAAAAATAAGGTCGCCAGAAAATGAATGAGGTTTCTTGGTCCAAAAACAGATGAAAAGTCCTAAAAATCCGGTTAAAAGAGGTTTTCTCGGTCAAAAGAGATAGGAAAGCCTAAGACCAGGTAAAGTACCGTAAAATGGTACAACATTGTGCCAAGGGGAAAACTATGGGCCACTTGTACAAGTAATCTAACGCCACTTGAGAGCAAAATCATCAAAAGAGCTTAAGTGGCCACGGTACCTTAAAATGGGCCCAAATGGGCCACTTAAGCTCTTTTGATTTTTGCTCTCTAGTGGCGTTAGATTACTTGTACAAGTGGCCCATAGTTTCCCCTCGGCACAATGTTGTACCATTTTACGGTACTGGTTGAAGAGCTTCCAACGAAAATTTACTTAAAGAGAAGTAAAATATAGGAGGGGGAAGTACATGGGGGGGAAGTATACGGAGGGGACGTAAAACGGAGGGGGAAGTATAACGGAGGGAAGTATAGGGAACGAAAGTATAACGAAGGGAGGGAAAGTATAAAAGAGGGGAAGAATAAGGAAGGGGGAATTTTTAATTTTTTTTTTCCAAAATTGTCCTGGTTTTTTTTTATTGCAAAATTTTTCGAGTTTTTTTCGAAAATTTTTTTAAGTGTCAAGGTAGAAATAATGGTCTCTTTGGCCAAGGGATGTGCCTCTCGTAATGGGTAGAAGTATGAAATTTCTCCTATTAAAAAATAATAATTAAAAAGGGCAATTTTTTTACACCAAAATTTTTAATAATATAAGGAGTAATTGGTGAAAATTTGGTAAAAATCGGATTAACGGTTCGGCCGCAGCGAATTTTTAAAATTCAAACAGCCAATCTACGCCATTTTTTTCGAAATTCAAAAATCGCCCTCGTTACATTCTTTCACCGGCTAAAGAAATTTGTGTGAAAATTTGGTGAAATCGGGAAAAATGTGGCGGTAAAGTGTTCCGGAAAAATGCTATGGACGGCCGGACGGCACCACATACAAAGTTGAGATCGGTAAAGATCAATATTCGATTTGACCCTCCGGGGTCTAGAAGACCCTTCCTCAAAAACCAGACGTCGAGGGTATCACAATAACTTCTTTAAGGAAGTTAAATCCTAAAAGCGGTTTTCTCGGTCAAAGAGATAGGAAACGCTCAAAAAAAAAACAGGTAAAAGGGGGGTTTCTCGGTCGAAGAAACCAAAAATCCAGTAAAGCCCGGAATCCGCGGAGATTTTGCAACAATACTAGTAAAAATCTAATTTTAGATAGCAAACTTTATCTTTAATTAAACCGAGAAATAAGATTGTGATTAGAAATCTTCCTATTTCCTTTCTCAAGTGTTGATATAAGGGGAGGAGAGAAAAAAAATGGTTAGGGGAGATAGAAGGAGAAAACATGTTGACCTACGTCAAATGGACCGAGCTTTAATTAGTTGAACCTCCTTATTTAATTAAGACGGAGGAGTAGAAGGAAAGCTAATTAATTGTCTCCCATCCACCAGAACGTCAAACACGTTTTGACAAAACTTCCCATGGGTTTTACAATTTCACAGATGAAATTTCTGAGTACGTTGATCTTAGAAAAAGCTTTTTTATTTCTTTGTTTGTGTCGGAAATATACGGTCGGGAATTCGTTTTTGGCTTTTGGCTCCTCTCCAACTTGGACGATTAACTCAGACTTCATAAAAATAATACTTTTTTTATGAGTTTTAATCATCGATTCATATCTATAACTTTAGTAGGGGCACTTCTTTCTTATTGATTCTTCTAGTATTGACGCACAAAACACCCATCAATGTAACAACAAAAAATCCGATTCTCTGCGCCTAAATATTATAAAATCGACGCCAAATTCTCCATTTTTAATAAACAGAATAAGGAATACGATTGTATGAAGAATGTAGCTGAAACAGGTGACTAAAAGCATAACAGGGAGACAAGATAGATGGAGAGGTTGTCTCTCCAAACTGCGATGACGAGAAGAAGCGAGGAATGGAAGAGAATGAAGTCGATGAGAAGCTTATAAAGCATGAGCCAATCGGGCTCAGAGTCGTCGCGAAGAAGAAAGAAACGCGCAAATATGAATGAAGGCGTAAACATAAGAAAACCGCCGAAAGCAAAGCTCCACCCCGCGTTATACACATTTTAAAAAACTCCATATGCTCACGAAACATAAAATCACCTGGGAGCTTCTACGTCTGGATCATGCCACCTCAACTGCACAAAAGACTAAGAAAAATTGTAACGTTCGCCAAAAAGTTGGTTTCGTCATAACATACAACATACAACAGGCATAACATAATGTCGTCATAAAAGAAGAAAAAGAAATAATTGTTTATTCGTATTTTTCTGTATTTACACATACAGCTCGTAATCAATTGATAATAATGAAGAAACGGACGGTGGTTTATAAATACAATTGTGAAACGCTCACCATGAAAGCAAATAGTCATAAATAGGGTTGTTGCGATACTTGCGATATATCGGAATATCGATATTTTCCTTCGGATATTTGCGGTATTTTCCATCCTATATATCGGTTCATCCGATATTTTATCCGATACGATATTCCTTACCGATATATCGGTTCATCAGATATTATCCTTCCGATATATCGGTTCATCCGATATTTTCCTTCCGATATATCGGTTCATCCGATATTTTCATTCCGATATATCGGTTCATCCGATATTTTCCTTCCGATATTTGCGATATTTTCCTTCCTATATATCGGTTCATCCGATTTTATCCGATACGATATGTCGGTTCATCCGATATTTTCCTTCGATATATCGGTTCATCCGATATTTTCCTTCCGATATTTGCGATATTTTCCTTCCTATATATCGGTTCATCCGATTTTTATCCGATACGATATCCTTACCGATATCGGTTCATCAGATATTTTCCTTCCGATATATCGGTTCATCCGATATTTCCTTCCGTTATATCGGTTCATCCGATATTTTCCTTCCGATATATCGGTTCATCCGATATTTCCTTCCGATATATCGGTTCATCCGATATTTTCATTCCGATATATCGGTTCATCCGATATTTTCCTTCCGATATATCGGTTCATCCGATATTTTCCTTCCGATATATCGGTTCATCAGATATTTCCTTCCGATATATCGGTTCGTCCGATATTTTCCTTCCGATATATCGGCTCATCCGATATTTTCCTTCCGATATATCGGTTCATCCGATATCTTATCAACCTTAGTCATAAAACCGACATTGAATAAACCTGTCACCACCAAAGAACTAAGACCATATCGGATTGATTCGATCGAAACGCTTTCTGTCGTGAACCCCAAATCAAAATGTTTACAGGGGCGGAAGTGAAGTAAAAGGAGAGAGAAGTGAGCTGCCCTCTTCAACCGTTTCCGCATTTATGACGATTTTCCGTATGTCGAATTTGTGAAAGTTTGAATGACGAAGTCTTAATTACAAAATAAAGTCATTACATAAAACCACGTCCTATAGATATTTATCATTTTCAAGTAGGTCCCACCCTGACGAATCAGATTCTTCAGTTTCTCCTCTATTTTATGACGAGATTATGTTGATATTATGACGGGACATTTTTATGACGAAAGTTGTGTTCGATTTGACCCTAAAGGGGGTCTATGACACTTCTCAAAATCTGCGTTTTTTATAATGAAGTTGAATATCAAAACAGGTTTTTTTTGCCAATAACTTTCAGATGTAAATGTCGTTAAATACATTGTAGCACAAGATCTGAAATTATTACATGTACCTAGTTGCATTTATTATACATATTTTCTACTTTTAGCTATAAAACCTGTCTAAGGTTTAAAGATACGAGTTTTACATGGTAACCCCCATCGCCCTTGAGGCCTATAAATATTTTTTATAAATGCGAAACATTCTATACAATGTTATTAACGAAAAGAAACACCTATCGACATGAAAGCAATAAAACGAGATTCTTCGAACATTGAAATTCTTAAAGTCCGGTATGCCGGGTGAAGGTGCCGTGGGAAAGGGAGGACCTACAGAAATAGCCCAAGTGAATTCCTTCAAGGGCAAGGGCTTTTTATTAACATCAAAAAAATGTTTAAGATTTATAAGCTCAGAAATAAAATAGCGTACTGTGGAATGTCTCTTTCAGATGAACGGGAGTGACAATTAAACGCAAGGCCCGCCGGATGCATATGACCGAGCTGAATACGTAATACCCTTCAGGCCTATTATGTTGGATAAATGGGTAGAAGAACTCGAGATATGCAATAACAGGGGGAGTAAAAAAAAAAAGTTCTAATCTATTTCCTCTTTTCAAAAGAAGACTTTTTTAAATTCACAAATTACCTGAAGAATTTTATTGAGAATGAGAAACAACGAAGTAATTATGTATAAGTAATACAATACGTTCGACCTTAGGTGAGAGCGAACGATATTTTAACACCCGTCTTATCTTTCATTACAATTTATGTGTTTCAGAAATTTATGCTTGAAAACGTGCATAAAGAGCCTCGAACAAGTTGGAAAAATGCAAATTTCAGCTTTAAAAGCACCAATATAGGTCAAAAAAATTCAAAACTACAAATGCATCAAATTAAAACCATCATAAGTCCTCAATAATAGTCTACGAATAAATGTACTAATACATTTTTGAAGGAAATTTTATCAGCAACAAGTTTCATTTTATCAAATATTTCGTTTTGAGCAATAGTTTGCGAGATAATCAGGAAAACTGTAAGAATCGACTAATTTCAGATCTAAAAGCACCAAAATATAGGTAAAAAAATTCAAAAAAACTACAAATGCATCAAACTAAAACCTCATCAGTCCTCAACTATTAGTCCTACGAATAAAATGTACTAATACATTTTGAAGGAAATTAACTTCCTTAAAGAAGTTATTGCGATACCCTCGACGTCGGGTTTTTGGGGAGTGGTCTTCCAGACCCCGGAGGGTCAAATCGAATATTGATCTTTACCGATCTCAACTTGTCTGTGGTGCCGGCCGGCCGGCCGGCCGTCCGTAGCATTTTTTTCCGAAACACTTTACGGCCACAATTTTCATCCGATTTTCACCAAATTTTCACCAAAATTTCTTTAGCCGGTGAAAAAGAATGTAACGAGGGGATTTTTGAATTTCGAAAAAATGGCGGAGATATGTCTGTTTGAATTTTAAAAAATTCGCTGCGGCCGAACCGTAATCCGATTTTCACCAAATTTTTACCAATTACTCCTTATATTTTTAAGAATTTTTGGTGCAAAAAAATTGCCACTTTTAATTACTTTTTATTAGTAGGGAGAAATTTCGTACTTCTACCCTTTACGAGAGGCACATCCCTAGGCCAAAGAGCCATTATTTTTACCTTGACACTTAGAAAATTTTTCGAAAAAAGAACTTAGAAAATTTTTCAAAAAAAAAAAAAAGAAAAAGAAAAGAAAAAGAAAGAAAAACCCAGAAAATTTTCGAAAAAAAGAACTTAAAAAATTTTTCGAAAAATTATCAAATTATCAAATCAAATATTTCATTTGAGCAATAGTTTGCGAGATAATCAGGAAAAACTGTAAGATTCGACTGTCTATCAACCTCCAGCTTTTTGCTAGGTTTCTATTACCTCAAATCCTTTTTCAAAAGACTTGTGAGACGTTTGAAAACAATTAAATATGGATTTAAGAAAAAACTGACGAAAAACCATATTAGGGTGAAAAAATGTCCAATTTAAATTCCGGAGGGTTCGCTGTCATTTCTGAGTAAACAAGAGACGTTTCTTTAATTATAAAAGACCGGTCGATAGCGATTAAAACGAAGTGCAAATTAGATTTCCTTATAATCTATCACTTTTTTTTCTTGTTTACCCCCTTCATGATAACTTACGAAGAACCCTTTTAACCTATAGAATTTATTATTTAAGGCATTAAGTAATCAAATCATGCTTGAAAGAGAAATCGATTGTCTAATAATTCCTGCGTTCACTAACCTCAAAAATTTCAAGGTTAATTTGTTGGCCACAAAGTTTTTAATATCAAGTTTTCACCCTTTTCGAAAGACAATAGACATAAAGAAAGGAATCCGTAGTTAGTGACTGCATTGCTATTAATTGGGTAATTGTTCCCGGAAGTTCCCAGAGAGGTCATATAACAGGACATCGTCTTATTAACTTGAATGCGTCCTAGGGGAGACTCTTAACAACTTTACAAGTTCTATCTTTCCAACTTGGATTCCAAACTATTTTTACCGAATGCTTAAAGGCCTTTTTCTTCAAAAGGGACGTTTTCTGGTTTCAGAATCGGAACGCGAGGAGGATAATACAGGTTAGCCATCCTAAACGGGATTTTAGTTCAGTTTTTAAGTCTTTTTAGACTTTTTTTTGGTTTTGAAAAACGAAAATAAAAGCGAATGAACCGAAAGGTGTACGGTCAAGGACTAAACATGTCCCAGTTCCAGGCGATCGTTTAACGGGAACAAGTCTGTATATGGACCTGACCGCTCTTTTACTTTTATCATCGATCATAATATTTTTTCAAATAAAAAAACGTTTTTTGGAGAGTTTTCCGGAGCTTACGTGTGATCAGGGTGATGGGGATTAATAAACGTGACAAGACTCAAAATATTCGACACCCTGGTTCTTGGGGGTATGAAATCAGCCTATTATCGAAAACTAAAGGTTTTTGAGACTAGGCACCTCAGTTTGTTCTACGCGGCTATCCAAGAGCTTTCTTAAGGTATTATTTATAAAGATTGGGCCTAGAAAAACACTTCGTTGTGCAAAAAAAAAATCCAACCAAATCCCCATTCACCTTGAAAACTAGAGGCTTCAAAAAAAAATACGTCGGATAACGCTACTTAAAAAAACAGGATATACGTCATTCAAAAGTCGCCAATAATTGTCAAATGAGACCTATTTCCGGGAGATGGTAGGCGAGAAAAAAAAACTCTGAGGGAAAATTCGAAGCAATAAATCACGAAGCGGGATGGCCATTAGTAACGATCATTTCCATAAATAGAAAGAAGACGCCAGAATCAGGAGAAGGGCGTGAAAAAAAAAAATGTCTTGAAAAATACAGTGTAATATTAATTACACACTCAAGGATCCTTTTAAAAATAGAACAGAAACTCCTATATTGAAATTTACCACATGTCCCACAACGACAACAACAATTACGTAATTATCTAATTGAAAAGAAACGAGTCCATCGTAGGCTCATTTTAAAAATTTAGGATTTTTTCTTTAAAAAAAACTCTGAAGTTCTAAATCTGTCATATTTCGAGATGAGTCTATCGTAGGCTCATTTTAAAAAATTTAAGATTTTTTTTTTCAAAAAAAAACTCTGAAGTTGTAATCTGTGATATTTCGAGATGGGTCCATCGTAGGCTCATTTAAAAATTTAGGATTCTTTCTTCAAAAAAAAAAACTCTGAAGTTGTAAATCTGTGATTTCGAGATGAGACTTCGATATATTTTTTTTTCGCCCGGACGATTAGATTAGGTGTCCGCTCGGCCGAAAATCCTCCCCGGGATCAATTTCGGCTCCCATCACTGGAAAGTAAAACTTGTTTACCCCAAATATTCAGGTCATTTCGAAAGGAACCATATTTATTTTTTTAGACAAAAAAAAAATTAAACTTGATCAAAACCTATAAATTCTTGATTTACTCCAGGCAGATGTTGCAGCTTTTTTTGCCCTAGTTTTCATAATACCCAATCGGGCGTGTCCTACCCTTCTTTTTTTGCTTAACCAACCCTAGAATTTTTTTTCTCTCATCTAAAGAAGCCCCCGTTTTCATTTCCATCTAAGGCACAGACAATACGGTTTCCCCTGAGGGGAGAACAAAAAAAAAGAAAGAAAAAGTTTCAATCGACAATGAACGAGTGACCTGAGCAAACTTTAATTTATATCTCGTAAAACTCCGTAGTAAAATAAAAAGTCGGAGTGTTAGTTTTCAACAAATTAGCCTTTGGACAAATTAATGAGAGGTTGTAGTAGGGAAAGGTAGTTTACCTGGGCAGAGGTGCAAGGTCGTCTCTGGGTGGAGCCTACACCTCGTCGGTTTTACTTTTTTAAAACCTATCTTTTTAGGACAAGTCAATATTTTGAAAGAAAATTCAATAGTTGCATGTTTATTTTGTTCAAAAGTAAGAAGGCAGAGTCGACAAACGTCCCATGAAGTTTTTTGACATAAAAATCAATCAAAAGTTCAAGGAAGTATCATGGAAGAATATAAAGCAATACAGGGAGAAAATCCAAAAATTAGTGCATGATTAAGAATGCGCCAACTTCACCAATTTTTGAAATACATATTTCAGGGGGTTTAAAGGGAGGCTTTGCAGGCCCAAAAAAATACTTTTTGGTGGGAAAATAGAAAAGAAAACGCATAAGAATCCTGTAAAAACTAAGTTACATCCGGGGTTTTTCTATCGGGAAGTTTTTGGGCAAAAGAGCCCACAGTATGAGAGTTTTTGATCAAAAGAACGCCAAAAATGAGATAAAATTGGAGGAAAATATGTGAAAAGCTGGTTTCTCGGCCTAAAGAAATTGTTGGAAAAAAATTTTTTTTGGTTGAAAAACCAAAAGTCAGTAATTCCTATAACAGAGGGTTTTTCGGGAAAAAAATGTGTTTTTCGAGCAAAAAAGGGTGTTTTTTCGGGCAAAAAAGGGTGTTTTTCGGGCAAAAAAGGGTGTTTTTCGGCCAAAAAAGGATATTTTTTGCAATTCTTGGGGAATAAAAATACTTTTTTGGTGGGAAAATAGAAAAGAAAACGCATAATAATCGTGTAAAACTAAGTAACATCCGGGATTTTTCTATCTGGAAGTTTTTTGGGCAAAAGAGCCCACAATATGTGAGTTTTTGATCAAAAGAACGCCAAAAATGAGATAAATTGGAGGAAAATATGTGAAAAGCTGGTTTCTCGGCCTAAAGAAATTGTTGGAAAACAATTTTTTTTGTTGAGAAACCAAAAGTCAGTAATTCCTATAACAGAGGGTTTTTTTCGGGCAAAAAAAGGTGTTTTTCGAGCAAAAAAGGGTGTTTTTTCGGGCAAAAAAGGGTGTTTTTTGGGCAAAAAAAAGGGTGTTTCGGCCAAAAAAGGATGTTTTTTTGCAATTCTTGGGGAATAAAAATACTTTTTTGGGCAAAAGAGCCCACAATATGTGAGTTTTTGATCAAAAGAACGCCAAAAATGAGATAAAATTGGAGGAAAATATGTGAAAAGCTGGTTTCTCGGCCTAAAGAAATTGTTGGAAAAAAATTTTTTTGGTTGAAAAACCAAAAGTCAGTAATTCCTACAACAGGGTTTTTTCGGGCAAAAAAAGGTGTTTTTCGATCAAAAAGGGTATTTTTCGGGCAAAAAAGGGTGTTTTCGGGCAAAAAAAGGGTGTTTTCGGCCAAAAAGGATGTTTTTTGCAATTCTTGGGGAATAAAAATACTTTTTTGGGCAAAAGAGCCCACAATATGTGAGTTTTTGATCAAAAGAACGCCAAAATGAGATAAAATGGAGGAAAATATGTGAAAAGCTGGTTTCTCGGCCTAAAGAAATTGTTGGAAAAAAATTTTTTTGGTTGAAAAACCAAAAGTCAGTAATTCCTATAACAGAGGGTTTTTTCGGGAAAAAAATGTGTTTTTCGAGCAAAAAAGGGTGTTTTCGGGCAAAAAAGGGTGTTTTTGGGCAAAAAAGGGTGTTTTTCGGGCAAAAAAGGTGTTTTTGGCCAAAAAAGGATGTTTTGCAATTTTCGGGAATACGCCATTTCCTATAAATTAGTACTAAAAAAGTTAAGTAAATTCATGCATTACATACCTGAAGAAAAATGAAGAAAAAGAGAGAAAAAGTCACCATCCCATAACCATACCATGCTTAAGCATGAATTTAAAAAATTGAAGGGGGTTAAAATAATTAGCAAAATATATAAATAAAAAATTTATTAAGCCTAACTAAATACATGGTTAAGAAGCCAAAATAGCTTCACCGGAACCGTCTGAAAAAATGAAAAAGGGAATTAATTCAAAATTAAAAGACCCATAAAAGCCGTGCAAAAAAACATGCAAAGAAAAAGTTAGATCTATTAAAAAGCTTGCAGAAGAATTTAAAACCAAAGCCCTTAAAAGGGCCTTGAAAAACTAGATTTTATCATTAGAAGACTTTTTATAAACATTTAAGATTTCATAGACATGAGTCGAAGAAGCCACAGCAAAAATCAAAATTATACCATAAAAAACTACTTGGGAATCTCAGGAAGCAAAGAAAAATCTGACGCCAGAAAGCTCAGCAAAAGCCATGACAAAATAAACAAATTCCTTAAAGCCAAATACCTTGAAAACTTAATAAAATCCTCAACTTCTTAAGTCATCTTTTATTTAAGAGTTTGAAGACCTTTTTTTAAAAGCCACGTGTAATTGTCAAGAGTCATCCAGCATTTTAAGAAGTTAATGTCTTCCCCAAATTAGAGGTCCCTTCACGTATTTTGTCTACATTGTTCAAAATTTCGTCCACCAAAAAATTAAGAAACGGTTCTAAAAAAAATTATGGGGAAAAAAAATTGGGAGAAATCTTACCACATATTATGGTCGAATCCGAGAGTTCTCTCCGCTGGAAATTACTTGTTGATGAGGTCGGTCATGACAGCAATGCAGATGTTTCCGGTCGCGAAGGGCGGACGGTGAAAATGTCGAAACTTTTAGGACGAATCTGAAGGTAAACAAAGAAGGTCTTTTAGGCCGCAATAAAACATTGAAAAGTGTTTAAATAAGTCGAGGAGAGAGGACGCAAAAATAAAGGTTACAGAAACTAAACTAACACTGGAAATGAAGCCCCCCTCTCCTTCAGCTGTTAAGACTCAAAACAGACTCGGCGCATTCTGTGTAGGAACCTTGGAAACTTTAACGTCTTCGTGTGGGGGCACCTCGCGCCTTTTATTCGAACTTGGTACTCTGTATAGCTAATAAAAAGATTGAAATCAAATGACAGCTTAAACCTAAAACTTTGTTTTTTATAGTAGAGATTTTTTTTTCATCAGGAAATGATCTTCCTGAGTCTTAAGGACAGTCAGAAAAAAGTCTTCGGCCTGCTAGGCAACACGGAAGTGGCATGAACACCCCAATTTTCTCCCTACTTTTCGAGAAAAAAATTGTTTTCTTCAATAAATTCTAATATAAAGAGTATTTTGTCAAAATTTCGTGAAAATTGGACCGATTTTACGGCCGTACAATACATACTTAAAAAAGGCAAATCTCTGCTATTTTGCGAATTTCAAAAAATAAAAAAGCTCTGACATTTTAAGGAAGATTCTATGATAATTCTGAGCCGGAAAAATGGGACTGACGGCCGGCACCACAGACAACCTCATGACCTTTAAATCACAGGTGTGGAAGGTTCTTAAGACTTTCTTAAGACATGGAGGGTGACAAATAACTTCTATGAGGAAGTTAATAGAAGCTGTCAAATGTTCTAAAATATTTAACATTATAAATTGAAGAAAGAAATAAAAGGGAAACCATCCATCAAGAAAATGAGATGAATTTTAATTTCCGTTTAGGAGGGCATTGGAACCTTCATCCATTTTTGGCCAAATGTCTTTACTTTCTATTTTGACAATGAAGGACATTTTTATTGTCAGTTATGACCTCGATTTTTCCTTAAGATATTAAATATGGAAATTTCTTCCTTTTTTTAACGCAGGGCTACAAACTTATTACTTCAAGAATCTTTCTTATAATGGCTCCTTTTGACTTTTCAAAATAAGTCTTCTCCCAGCCAGTAGAGGCCAGGAACAGGCGCAAAGTTCCTGAATTTCTCCCTAATACCATAAAAAAGACCATGAAAGGTATTATTTCATGATTAAACCATTATACTTCCCCTCTTATACTTCCCCCTCCTTTATACTTTCCCTCCCTTATACATCCCCTCCTTTTTTCGTTCCCTTCTACTTCCCCTTCCTTATAATTCCCCTCACTTATACTTCCCCCTCTTTCCTTCCTTACTTGCCCCTCACTTATACTTCATCTCTTTATACTTTCCCTCCTAATACATCCCCCTCCTTTATACTTCGTTCCCTTATACTTCCCCTCCTTATATTCCCCCTCCGTCGTACTTCCCCTCCATATACTTCCTCCGTTGTACGTCCTCTCCGTTATACTTCCCCCTCCTATATTGTTACTTCTCTTTAAGGAGTTTTCCTTGGAAGCTCTTCAAACCATTTAAGAAGTCAAAAGGGCTTCAAATAATTTTTTTTCTGGTTTTCACTTTTCACCCCAGTATAAAAGTTGTGGGATAATGGGCCCAGAAAAAGAGTTTAGCCATAATTCCATGGTTTCTTAGCTTCATAAATGTCGTCCAAAACCCCATGAAATGAGGAATCCAATTATTTTTATGGCGTAAAACGTCAGAGTTTAATGAGATCTCTACCATGAAAGGTTTTTTGGGTTTTGTTTTGACACGTGATATGCGTTTGCCCAAATTTCCTTTTGCTGGTAATCAGGTTTATTTAATTCAACTTTTTATATCCTCAAATTTGAAGAAAACTAAATTTAGTGTAATAAATTAAATTTTTAAAATATTGGGGGGAACACCTTTGATTTTTATTTAAATAATAAATAAACACCGTTTTTGTAAAAATTTCTTCGTTTTTGAAAGCATGTAAAAAGAATAATTGTTAGAAGTTCTTTTTATTCTTTTTTTTCTTTTTAGAATGTGGTGAAATGAATGGTCTAACTTAAGAATCGGTGAAAAAAAGAGAGAACCTTTAAAACGTGCCATAAAGAAGACCTAACTTTTTTATCTTCATGTAAACTAAAATTAATAATTAAATAGATAATTAATTTTATTGCAGATAATTCATTCAAGATGTCAAATGTATTTTGGAAGCGAAAACGATGGGAGATCAAATATCCGCCTTGAAAAATGTAAGTTATTTGATAACTTTTTTCTAATTTTGTTTCTATTTTTTTAAGGTAATGGGCGAACTGAACAAAAAAGAAGACATAAATCCAAAATTGTCGATTTATACATCGAAATATTTTTTAAAGTCGATTTTAAAAGTCCATTAAAACTTCCTGTTTTAGGTATTTCGCTAAATAGGTTGACAAAAATTGAATCTTTTTTTCAGACTTTTGATGCTCTCAAATCTGAAACTTTTGGTGGAGTCGAAATTTTCTCTTGGCCTTCATAATAAAATGAAAAACACCACCGACCCGCTTACCATAACAGAGTGCTTTTCCACGATTACTTTTTGTTTGAAAATTCCGAGATATTTCCTGTTAAAATTTTATATGATTCTCTGTCGTATATTATACAAAGCCTTCAATGTGTCTTCAATATTTAAGGTTTTAATTAAAAAATAAATAACCCCAGAAATTTTAATTAATTAATTTTTTTTTAGAGAAACGACTGTTCCACTGAGATCTTAACCATAATCAACGCCATCCATAGCTGTACTCGATGCACAATAAACATTTTACAAAAAACAGATTTAAAACCAACGAAATATTGTTCGATTTGATCATAAATTTGTTAAAAAATGACCATTTACCGCTGGATACAAAATGCCGGAATTCTATCTGTTCTAATTTATAAAATGTTATACGGAAAATTCGACGTTCTTGATGTATGTTTTGTCTAAAAAAGTTATTTATTTTAATTTTTAAATTTTAGCTGTGTAAGAAGCTGTCGAAAGATGATTTAATTAATCTTTGTATGATTTCTGGCATGTTTAATGTTCTTAATGAAGAAGACTTAAATGAGGGAATCATTTATAAAAATGAGGGGACAAACGTTCTGAATTACGCTGTCGACATGATATTATGGGTGGAAGAAAGGTATGGAGAAATTGAAATTTAAATTTTTAAATTTTGTCTTAGGAATTCGGCTGTTTGTAATTTGGTTTTGGCGTCAAGTCGGAGTATGCTGTTGGCCACCAGAAGCGTTTTGTCGTTCCCTCAACTTTGTACGGATAAATTGATTTCCAAGTTTTTGTCTTATATTGGATACATCTGGAACATAATATGGACGCCGTTTCTCATCTGTCGTCTTCTATGCTGACTAATTTAGTCAAAATTGGACAAAAGAGTGGAAGTAAGTTTTTTCCCCCTCAGAGTTTTGGACAATTTCCTAAGCTTTAGCCAAGAGAGCCTATTACCGAATTTTTAGACTTTTGCTTCAGTTTTTTGGGCAAAAAACCACTTTTGTTGGTTTTTTTGAACCATAAGTACCATTTCACCAGATTCTGGCTCTTTTTCTTGATGTCTTAGCCAAGAGGGTTTTTTTAGTTTGAATCATATATCCTTTAAAATGAGCCTAGTATAGGGTTGATTCGATACGGCCTTCCTTCCGATATTCCAAAAATATAAAAATGTCGTATGGATAAAATCGGAAGGAAAATATCGGATAAACCGATATATCGGAAGGAAAATCGGATAACCGATATATCTGAAGGAAAAATATCGGATAAACCGATATCGAAGGAAATCGGATAAACCGATATATCGAAGGAAAATATCGGATAAACCGATATATCGGAAGGAAAATATCGGATAAACCGATATATCGGAAGGAAAATATCGGATAAACCGATATTAATCAAGGAAAATATCGGATAACCTATATATCGGAAGGAAAATATATGACCGATATATCGGAAGGAATATGTATATCGGAAGGAAATAGCGATATTCATCACGATATAATATCGTATGGATGTATTATATATCACTGACAAGTTATAAGTCCGTGTTGCCCCATTTTTTTGGATTCATATCGTAAAAATATCGTGATATCGTAAGGAACATGTATCGAGATAAAATATCGGATGAACCGATATCGGAAGGAACCATAAGTACCATTTCATCAGATTCTGGGCTCTTTTTGATGTCTTAGCCAGAGAGTTTTTTTTAGTTTCTGAATCATATATCCTTTAAAATGAGCCTAGTATGGACTCCGTCAGATTAATAGTAAAACAAGGAGCATTCCTTGAAAATCCTGTGGTAATCCCCATTTTATCAGAGTTTTGGCCATCATCAATCTTTGAGCCGAGAGCCTATTTTACCCAATTTTACTTTTGCTTCAGTTTTTTGGGCAAAAAAACCACTTTTCGTTGGTTTTTTTAACCATAAGTACCATTTCATCATATTGGGTCCTTTTTCTTGATGTTTTAGCCAAGAGAGTTTTTTTTTTAGTTTCTGAACATTTATCCTTTAAATTAAAATGAGCCTAGTATGGACTCCGTCAGATTAATAGTTAAAACGAGGAGCATTCCTTGAAAATCCTGTGCGAATCCCCATTTTATCAGAGTTTTGGCCATTTCATCAATCTTCAAGCTAGATTTACCCTAGATTTAGAGATTTACCTATTTTACCCAATTTTCCCAATTTCAGACTTTTGCTTCAGTTTTTTGGGCAAAAAACCACTTTTTGTTGGTTTTTTTAACCTAAGTACCATTTCATCATTATGGGTCCTTTTCTTGATGTTTTAGCCAAGAGAGTTTTTTTTTAGTTTCTGAATCATTATCCTTTAAATTTAAAATGAGCCTAGTATGGACTCCGTCAGATTAATAGTAAAACGAGGAGCATTCCTTGAAAATCCTGTGTAATCCCCATTTTATCAGAGTTTTGGCCATTTTATCAATCTTCAAGCTGAGATTTACCCTAGATATACCTATTTTACCCAATTTCATACTTTGCTTCAGTTTTTTGGGCAAAAAAACCACTTTTCGTTGGTTTTTGAACCATAAGTACCATTTCATCAGATTTGGGCTCTTTTTCTTGATGTCTTAGCCAAGAGAATTTTTTTAAGTTTCTGAATCATATCCTTTAAAATGAGCCTAGTATGGACTCCGTCAGATTATAAAACGAGAGAATTCCTTGAAAATCCTGTGGTAATCCCCATTTTATCAGAGTTTTGGCCATTTTCATCAATCTTCGACCTGAGAGAGCCTATTTTACACAATTTTCATACTTATGCTTCAGTTTTTTGGGCAAAAAAAACCACTTTTTGTTGGTTTTTTAAACTTTAGTACCATTTCATCATATTATGGATCCTTTTCTTGATGTTTTAGCCAAGAGATTTTTTTTAAGTTTCTGAGAAATGAGCCTAGTATGGACTCCGTCAGATAATAGTAAACGAGGAGCATTCCTTGAAAATCATGTGAGAATCCTCATTTTATCAGAGTTTTGCCATTTTCCTTGGTCTTTGAGGCAAAAGAGCCCTAATATACCCATTTTTCAGTTTTTTGGGCAAAAAACCACCTTTCCTTGAGTTTTCGTTAGTTTTAGAACTGTAAGTACCATTTCATCATATTCTGGGACATTTTTCTTGATTTCTTGGCCAAAATAGTCTTTTTTTACGATTTTCATTTAGTATTTCGACCCATAAACCTCATTTTCTATTTAATCTTCTCGGCTTTTGAAATAAAAATCCCGGAATGCCTGGCTATCGGTTTAACTCTCTACAGTCAAAACAGAAATAATGAAAGTTAATTTTCAAAATTTTATTTTTCTTACAAACATCAACCAAAAATGCTGTTAAGATCCTATCCTTGGTTATTTTCTTCATTAATTTCGAGCGAATTGACCGACCTTCTTCCTGGTTTGTTCCTTCGTATTCACCTTAACCATCTATAACCTTCTGAAATTCTCGCATTCCCAAAATCGTCTTCTGTAAAACGACCACACCAGGAAGTATAGTATCCATCCTTACTCCATACTGCTCAGACTCCAACTCATCAAATTCCTCAAATTGTCATTCATCGCGCAATCACCCCCGCAGCCGGATCTTGACCTACAAAAACATCACCTTATTCAACATTTTTAAATATTTTACCTTCCATAATTTTTCGTCCTAAATAGATAAAACTAAGAATATAAAATTTATCATATGATTTTCAGATGAACAGATTTTTCAAGCGATTTTAAAAGATATGTCGGACATTCCATCGGAAAGGAGATCCAACAATGCCGCCTTATCCGCACTCATCGGTTTTGTCCCCGTCTCTAATTTATTATCAAACGATCCTCATCAAAAATTTACTCGAATCTTCAATTAAAAATAGCACAAGCGTCAGTCATGTAATTTCAAAAAAACATAAAAATTATTATTAATCTGAAAAATTTTAGGCCACCAATTCTTTTGTAAATCTTATGAAACAAGATTTTAAAGAAAGACCGAAAGATTGGAACAAAACTTGGGTTTTTCCTGTTTTAAATTCAATTTCAGAGCCAAATGCAGCTTTGGAATACATTTAAGCACCGCCATCAAACTCGATCCTTCAGTTTTTTATTATTCCCTCCGGTAAAAAAATTATTAAGGGGATATGAGGGTTATAAGTTGGTTGCTTTGTACATATTTCGTTGTGAGCAACGGTTTTCGGTTTTTCCTTCTATCTTGGAAACCGTCGCTCAAAACGAAAAAATGTCTTAAGTAAAAGTTGTAGCTACAGAAATTTACTATTTAATATCTTATAGTTTTTTTTCCGTCAGAGCAATACTTTAGGAGATATGGAAGTATTTAAGTTGGTTGCTTAGCAAATTTTTCGTTGTTAACAACGGTTTTCGGTTTTTCCCTTCTATCTCGGAAACCGTCGCTCAAAACGAAAAAACGTCCTAAGTAACAGTCGTAGCTACGGAAATTTCCTACAAAAAAGACTCATTGGTTTTTTTGTCAGAGCAATACTTAAGGAAATATGAGGGTTCTTAAGTGAGTTGCTTTGCAAATTTTTAGTTGAGCAACGGTTTTCGGTTTTCCCTTCTATCTCGGAAACCGTCGCTCAAAACGAAAAAATGTCCTAAGTAATTGTAGGTACAAAGATTTCCTACAAAAATTTCTTTATTTATTATTTGCGTAAGAGCAATATTTAAGGAGTTATGAGGTTAAACTAATAATCCTACAGAGCCTGTCTGAAAACTTTAAACCTTCATATCTCCTAAAATATTGCTCTGAAGGAAAAAACCATAAAATATTTTATGTAGTAAATTTTTGTCGCTACAACTTTTACTTAGAACATTTTTTCGTTTTGAGCGAGGGTTTCCAAGATAGAAGGAAAAACCGAAAACCGTTGCTCACAACGAAAAATGTATAAAGCAACCAACTTAAAACCCTCATATCCCCTTAAAACAAAAATTTTAAACAAAAAAATTTAGAATTTTAGATGATACTCTTTTGGAAAAACGATTTTTCAAAATTCTTCTTATATTAAGAATTGGACGAAAATGTGGGCTTTTAAATGGAAAAAATAACACCGACGAACTCTGGAAAGATGTTATTTCATATAAAGATATCAAATCTTGCATTAAAGGAACTGATGAGGTAAAAAATTATTTAAATAAAAATAATTAAAAAAAATTTTTTAGGAAAGAGTTTCGTGTTTTCCCTTTTAACTGAGACATTAAAATCAACCGAAATATTCGAAAAAGAAGATTTTTCATTGATAAACTATTTCTTTATTACGATATTAATTGTCAAAGTTTAACCGTTAGGCAAAAAAGTTTTGGAATTTTTAAAAAAGTAAGTTTTTCTTTTTATTTCTTTATAAATTATTTCTTTTTAGTTTATAGCTAGATTTGTGGATAGTTTAACTTCATATAAAAAATTAAAAGAAAGAAGAACTGATTGTTAAATCCTATGAAGACTTTCAGGATTGGATTATTGAATTTTTAATCAATAATATATTCCCAGGGCGAATTTTTTAAGAAAAGGCGCCGCCCTTTATCTTCTAAGCCTCTGCGATCAGAAAGGACTATGGAATATAAACGCAGAAGAAATCTCATGTCAGATTTCTTTTACATTCTCTTCTCGACTCATACGAAGCGAACAAAGCTTTAGCCAAAGCCTTATTGATCAAAATGCCGCCTGAAATGTTAAATTTTAATGTATTTGTTTCTATTTTAATTTATTTTATTTTAATGTTGTTTTTAGAATGAAAAATATGTTATGGAGTTTTTAAACAATTCGTTTATTGTTGGCGTCAAGTAAAGGCCTCCTGATTGCATTTCGGCTGCCTATTTTATTAATTTTTGGCTTCTATGCCAAATATGGATATTCTGTTAAAAAATGCTTTTCTGATATCTCTGAGAACGTTGAGTAAGTAAATTGTGGTAGGAAAAACTTCTTAATTTTTTACAGTAAGGAACTTTCTGTTATATCTGTCTTAAATTGGCTTTAAATAAATTAAAAGTGAACTTAAAAATGCTCAGAAGAGTCTTTTTGGTGGCATCTTCATCTGGGCCGATGTATGGCCTAATTCGTCATAAGGCACCTTTTAGAAGAACTCAAATTTGAGTAAGTTGAAATTTTAAGTTTTCTTTTTAAATTTTATTTAGGAAGATTCAAGATGATGAAAATTGGAAAGTTTTGATTGTTGATATTATAAAAACTTCATTTGAATGTGATAAAGCTGTTGCTTTTGTTGTGAATAATTCGTCGCCTGAAGGTTTACTTCCATGGATTTTCAACATTGTAAGTTTTGGAATCTTGTAAAATTGGGTTAAAAAAATGTGGTTTTGCTGTTTCAGGCGATGGTTTTGAAGGTGAAGAAATGCCAAATGTGACGTCTCAAATGGTCCTTTTATGCTCCTGGAGGACGGTCAAAGAGGTCTCTTTGCTATTAGGAGAACTTGCACAAAATTTACCTATTTCTTCCTCCGAAAACCCTGGAGTAGTTAGCGAAAATGAAATTTTAAGTATCGGCGACCATTTGACGGGACTTCTTTCCGAGACGAAACATCGTGGAGCGTTCGAACAGGCTTACGTCGGCTTCTGTAAACTCGCCTCGAGATTGTGGAAATACCCGAAAGGCGACCTTCATAAACTTCCTGGCCAATGGCTCGATGAAACTTTGACGAAATAAAAACAACAAAAGTCTCAGTGCGACCAGAAGAAGCGCCGGTATACCGTTTATTATACAGGGTCTTGTTTGCACCGAATTAGAAGTCGGAGGTGGAAAATGTTTCCGTAAAGGGATGGAAGTCCTTTTAAATTTGGCCCAAAATGAAGAAAGCAGCGTAGAAACAAGAGCTTCTCTGAACATTCTACGGGCTTTATTTCGCCACAGCCTTTTGGGCGAAATGGTCAGTCCTTATGTCGAGCGAGGATTAGCCATCGCCATAAACGGATTTAAATCCAACACTTGGGCTGTAAGCTTCACAAAACAAAAAAATAATCCAAATTTTTTTTAGGAAAGAAATTCTTCAACTTTATTACTCAGTGCTTTAATCACTCGAGTTTTTGGTGTCCCACGATCCAGCGACTCTGAAAATTAAGTTGGAAAAATAAAATGACTGGGAGGATATTTTTCATGAAATATCCATCACTTTTTGATGTTTTTTATAAACATTTGAACTGCGCCGCTGATTCTGATCTTTACCCTGCGATATATCCTGTTCTTCTGATTCTGGGAGGTTGTACCCATCTTCTTTGGAAGGCACAGATTCTAATTTGCAGGTAATTTTTTGGCTTTATATACTTTTTAGACGAAGAACACCATTTTCGTAATCTCTTTGTGTTATTATTTATTTTTTTTTTAAAAGAGAAGAATAGGTTAACGATGAGCAAGAGGCCTTCTTCCTCATTGGTTAATCCATTCTTCTCTTTTTTGGACTAGCTTTATGGGCCATTAAGGGGGGGGGGGGACCCCAGGCGGGGCTCTCGCCGTATTGCCGTGGCACCCTATCAGGGCCAACTCCAGAGGAGTGGCTAACCAATTTATCCGGATTTTGTGGAAGAATATTTATTTGGAATTTAACTTCCAAACAAAAATCCCTCCCCAACCCGGGATCGAACCCCGGTCTCCAATGGTGGAAGTCCAACCTTGGGACATCATTAACCCTTTCGAGACCGCAGGCGACTATAGTTGCCATTCGCTTTTCGTTTGGAGACCGCAGGCAACTTGCCCAGCGGCGCCAGCGAGAAGCCTCTCTAAAAAATTTAATACCTTCGCTTCCCATGGCGCTAGCGACATGCAAAAACTGGCAATCTGTTGGGGAAGAAATGAACTATGATGGTCGCATCACTCGCTTTCTTTGCTTTCGCTGGGAGAGTCGGGGCAAAGAGAGGGAAAAAGTGCTGCGCCGTAGGCAGAGAATCGGCGTCAGACGCGGTCTAGAAAGGTTAAAAGAAAACTTCAAAAAAAATCTTAAAAATTTCATTTTCAGTTAAAAAAATTCATCCCTTACGTTCTAACTGCGCATCCAGCCTGTAATGAAAACCCGATCTTTGGCAGCATCGGCCATCGTCGCTCTGATAACACCGAACATGTTCGTCAAATTCATCGATAAATGTTTCGAAGGAATTGCCTATTCCAAAAACGAAAATTTCACCCACGGAGTCCTCCTTCAAGTAAAAAATAAACTTAAAAAACAAATTATTTTAAGATTTTTCAGGTGCTAAAACTGTGGGAATCCCCGATGAATGTCTTGAAGATGTTTCCTCTTACAAACGAATGGATTCTTGTTTTATCTCGTGGAAAACGAGTTACCTCGTAAAAGAAACGTCTTTGAAGATAATTTATAAATTCGTCGTTTTATTTTTCGATGTTCTTCCAAAGCAACATTGGATCAATTATTTCATTTTCTCAAGCAGAATCTATCGGACACCCTTGACATCTACCCAGATTTCGGCTTAAGCGGTTTCTTAACTCTCTGCACTTCTTATTACTTATTTTATACTTCAAACATAAGAATATTCCGCGATTATCGAAATATATCACTTTAGTGCTTCATGAAGAATACTGCGTTAGGCAAACTTGTTTGACTTTTTTGATTGCTTTGTTTGAAAAAAATGAATTCCTTTACCGAGACTTAAGCGATATGGACTCCGTTAAAATTGAATCCAAAGAACTTGAAGAAATCGCCATTTCTCACCCACTTCTATCCAAACATATGGTGCATCTTCTCAACGCCGAAACGCACCATGAAGACAAATTGCTTATTTTAAAAACAATCAAATATCTTCCTAACACATTTTCGTTAGATAAATCGGGTATTTTATTTATTGATTATTGATGGGATTATGTACAGAAAGTGAAACTGGGCGTTAGCTTTTGATTGTGTCAGTTCTTATTTGAAACAAAATAAACCAACCGAACAATTTAAATCAATTTGTCAAATTTTGAAAAATTCAATGAAAGTGATTTCCTCGAATGTCGCCATTCGATCAAATCTTTGTTTAATGATTTTCCCGATATCAAAAAATCGACGCCAGAAAACGGTAAAAAAATGAAAAAATGACGTTTGTTTAATTTATTTTAGCTTTTATAATTTTGGATTCTGAGCTTAAAATTTTGGTTGATGATGATCCAGAAATAAGGGAAGATCTTTCAAATCCGATGGCGTCGATTGAAAATTTCTTTTTAAATCTACCTAATTATTGTGACGACTTTTATAGATGTGTGTCCTTTTTAAATGGGCTTTGGGAGAAATCGATTTTGAAGAAGAGACTTTTGAAGATGTAATAATTTTGCTATATTTGAATGCTAAATTTTATTTTATTTTTCAGGATCGTGTTTTTGAAAAAGGTGACTCAAATACATATTCAGAAGAAATCGTTCTGAACAAATTTTCTTGTCGAGAAATATCAAAAATAATCATTTCGGATGTATCTTTTCTGGATAAAAGATACCTTCGTATTTTAGAATGGATGAAACGTCCCTTTTATGGCGATGCTGACACCATAAAGGAGATTTTAGAAAATGCCAGGTTTTGTTTAGAAAATGAGAAATTTGAAAAGAATTCGCCTTTCAGGCCGTCAGAGACGAAAATTTTTATTTTAGAAATTAAATTGGACAATTTGTCGCGTGCAATTGAAGGGAATTTTACGATGGATGATGATTTTTGTGATTTAATGGGAAAAATGTCAATTTGATTTGTTAAATAAATTTTAATATTTTTTTTTTTATTCTTCTCTAAAAATGCCATTATGAGAGTTGTGCGTTTTTTTGTTGATGAAATGATGTGCAGCATTCAGTTCATCTTAAAAACAATAGATGGAACTCCCTTCGATCTTTCCTACCATCCTTCAACGAAGGCTACCTTTTTGTGGGTCCAACTTTTTTAAAACATTTTTTTCTATGCTAAACGGGGATTAATAATTTTGATTGATCAACATAAAACGATCTTCTGAAACCTTTTTTTTTAATCCCCCTACTTTTTAAAGCTTTTATCGATGTATATCCCGATAAGGGAGATACTCTATTATCTCTTGATATAACCAACCCCCTCTATTTTTTGTCATTTAACAAATCGATAGCTATTAAACAGCATTAAAATGAAGCGGAAGGAAAAAAAAAAAAACATTTTACTACTTGGTTGTCAAGTGTACTTCAATTTTTTAGAGAGTTTTTCATGTTGAATTTTAATCTAAATATAGGATTAAAACTTAAAATTGATTTTTTTAGCGATATAAAAAAATGAGGTTGGCTGGTTAATAAGTGGGTTAATAAAACATATTGAGGGGAGGTTGATGGATGATTTGTGGTTGATATGAATATTTTGTCAGATTCTCACCCCTTCGTAGTAATAAAATGGCGTGGGGGGGGGGGCAACATTGCAGTTAACTGCCAAAATTGTGCCAGAATATTTAACTCAAAGTTTTATATTTTTGATAAAATAACCCATTTTATTATTATTTTATAAAAATTCAATAAAAAACACGGCGGTGAAAAGTTTCCGTGACAATACGTACGAGATCGCCACGCGAATCTACTCGTATTAAAAATATCCTTGACGACCTAAATCTTTCAAAAAAGATAATAAAGATACTATTTGGCAAAAAGTCTTTTAAGGAACCCCTTATAAAGTACTTGAGCCGACGGGAACTTCCTAAAAGCAGGGCAATTTAATAATTTTTCATCCCTGGTATCGAAAAAAAATATCAAGTATCCAGGTAGATAAAATAACAATCTTCCCCCAGTAGGCCACACGGAACGGGCGAGAACTGCTAAGTTCCTTCCTACTATGAGTGAAAAAATTCGATTTTTTCGCCTATAAATTCCGTTTTATTGAGGAGTATTTAGAGGATACTTGTGACAATTGACCAATAGTAGCGCATAAAATTGTTTGACAGGCATTAAAAAGCGAATTTAAAAAAAGCTCTTGATATTTTCAAGGAGTGTGTAAGTGTCGACATAATGCGGTTCGCCATTATGCACTTGATCATAAAATGGCAGAAATCGCGAGTTACCGTTCACCATAAAAAATCTGCACTCAACATAAAGAAAGTCGAAAACGTTCACCATAATGCATTTGAACATAATAAATCCTCCATAAAGAGATATTTTACACTTGTTTCGACATATATTTGTCGTTTCAAAAAAAGCAGTTGACATTCTTTCAAATTTTATTTTAAAAACTTGTCGTTTCGCCATAAAACTGTTTCTGTCGTTTGCGCAATACATCTCACCATAAACTAGGGACAGCGAAAGAGCAAGACTACTTTCGCCGTTTAAAACGCGATTGAAAAGACAAAAACCTTAAAACTTGACAGTTCACCATAAGCATCTCACCACAAACTAAGAAAAAAAGCAGGCAGCCAATGGGATCACCTCATTTTACACAAGGGGTAACTTTTTTTCCTCTCGCGAGGATGTCGAATTGCATTATGGTGAACTGTCAAAAACAAGTTTAGTTTAAGAGAGGCTTTTATGGTGAGAAGCGTAATGGTGACTTGCACTTTTTTGAAAAAGTCGTTTATGGCGAAACGCTTTATGTTGAAATGCATTATGCTCAAAATTTTTGAACTTTTGAGAGCTTGTTCAAAAACGCATTATGGTGAACTACAGATTTTTTTATGTCGATATGCAAATTGTTCATGTTCAACTGTTTTAGGTGAAATGCGTTATGTTGAAAGGTGTTTTCTTTTCATGTATGAAGAATCGCGAAGGGCAGACGGGTTACAGATCCCTAACTGCCCTTCGATGATTTTTGCGTTTTGAGATACGAGTCCTTCGGTGGAGGAAAAAAAATCCCGGGCTAACTTTTAATATCTACAGGCTCTCGGGTGGGGAAGATAACGATTTCAGGTAATCGTAGACGATAAGGTAAACGAATATGAAATACTAAACTTGTCAGTTCGCCTCTTCGTATCTTTCCGTCATGTATCAATACGAACAGGATCCCAATTACGATCCTCAATCATGGTTCCTGCCACAGGACTACCCGACGGACGAAAGCGGTTACGGGTCAGTGATTTTTTTTTTTCTTTTTTCCTCCCAGTCCTAAATTAATACACCTGCCCTGAGCCTTCAAACAGATGCCGGGATTCACACTCAAATCAAACCCCCGTGAAAAATTGGTCACGGATTGTAGGATTATTGATCTACTCATTTGCTTCAAAAATTTTGAAAAAAAAATTTCCTCCAGTTCCTAGCAATGTATAACATAAAATTTTAAAATCTTAAAATGACTTTAGATCGTATTTCTGACCTCAAAAACGTAAGAAACCACATTTTGAGCGAATTAAAAAAATTGAATTTTCCACGCCAAAATGTAGAGTCCCCCCTTTGAAAGCTGAAATAATTATTTAAATCTTAAAACTGATTTGGATTCGTATTCTGACCTCAAAAAGTAAAACCACATTTGAGCGAATTAAAAAAAAAAAAATTTTCACGCCAAAAAAGAGAGAAGGGTCCCCCCTTAAGGTAAATAAATATTTTTAAATCTTAAAACTGACTTCAGATTCGTATTTCTGACCTCAAAAACAGTAAGAAACCACATTTTGAGCGAATTAAAAAAAATTAATTTTTCACGCCAAAAATGTAGAGAAGGGTCCCCCTTTGTAAGCTGAAAATAATTATTTTTAAATCGTAAAACGACTTTAGACACGTATTTTCTGCTAAAAAAACATCCAGAAACCACATTTTGAACTTTTACTGGTCAAAAATTTTTTGAGGGGATAAAAGTTGAAAAATTTACTGAAATTATTTTTAAAAAGGAGCAATTTTGGGGGGGAATCCCAAAAGAGGAAAACTCGTCAATCATTTTAAAAACAGAATTTTATTTGCCATAATTTTTATAGTTTTTTTTGGGGATGAAAATTCAGTTTGAAGTTAATTTCTCAATTTAACAAGGGTAGAAAAAATTCATTTCATTAACTTCCATAAAGTTTTTATTTTTATACAGACAGACGGAGTCCATAATTTCTATTTGCGTAAAGATATTATTCACCTGTTATCGTTTATTGGACGGTTATTGCCCTTCTGGTTGCAAAAAAAAAATTATAAATATTTTAATTTTTCTTTTTTAGGCTCAAGATTTTCACCCTGATTTCGATTTTTCCCCTGGTTGTACAGAAAAAATTTAGGTGTAAAAATGGAAATTTTGAGCCTAAAAATTTGGGTTTTATGGGGTACTAAAGAAAACGAAAAAGAGCGAAAACTAAATTTTTTATAGAAATCAGCAAAAATAATTATTATAAGGGGAAAAAAATTGTTTATTCCTTATGTGAGCTCGTGTTTGCCAGCCAAGCCTTAAGTGTGATAATCGCGTCCGAAATTTCACTAAAAGCAAACATTGATTCATAATATTTTAGACGAATTTTTATATTTGAACGAAATAAACTTCGTTTATCGACGCAGGGGGGACTTCCGATCAAATACACAAAAATTGATAAACCATAAAAATTTATTTAGTTTGAATAAGAACCTTTTTCTTGGAATTAAACGTTCGGGAAAAAATGTTTATTTTTAAATCGAAATGAAAAACGGCTTCGCAGACGCCAAAAATCGTCGAGATTGCCAAAATGGATAAGGGTTCCAATTAAATGGTTATTTATTGCCAAATTCCGCTTACAACCGTCTGCTTATCGAAATTAATTACCTTTCTCAAAGAAGGGTTACTGTATTACCCTCCATGTATAATTTTTTTTTGCCGAAATCTGTCTTCTAATATTTAAATTTTTTCAAAATAGTCCTTAGAATTTATTGATATTGGGGAGAAATTCGGGGTGTTCACGCCCATTCTGAGTAGCTCGTCGAAGCGAAGGCGTTCATTTTTTTCCCTTCTTTATACTTACTGCATTTTTGTCAAGAAACCCATATTTGCCGGACTTCCGGACGTTTTCTGCCAAAAAAAAGTTACAGGATTTTTCTGCGTTTTCCTAGGTTTTTTTGATGGACAAAACGCCTTTTTATTGGATTTACGGGCTTTTTAGCTGAGAAACCGAAGAAATTTAATTTTTTTGCTTTCAAAAACGAGATTTTGGAGCAGGAAGATACCAGGTTTTTCTGGAAAAGCGACAGATGTCGCTCAGACAAATTTTGATCGATGAAAGGTCAAGCTGGGTGGGGAAAACTTGTTATAAGTTTTTTTTTATCTCGTAGATATTTGGATTCATTTTTAACGCTTGAACTGGTTTGTAGATGTTATTTGAATAACGAAAAATTATGATTGAATGAATAATTAATGTGTTAAAAAAGGGACAAAAAGGGTTCGAAGGGCGAGGGGTCTAATATAAGAGTTAAACAGGGGTGTAATTGGTTGTGTGTACATGGGAAAGAGGCAGATGCGTCGGTAATCCCTCCCTCACTTGCCACCTAAAACGCAAACATCTGCTTTTCGAAATCGTTTTCCGACGATGTGATTTTCGATCTGATATTTAGAAGTAGTAGGGGGAGAAAAAAATCGACGGAAAGTGGAAAAGAATCCTCTGGGAGGGGGAATTGAGTAAAATAAGTTTCTAAGATGTGTGACTTGGTCGAGTGGAAGAGTTTGCTGTCGGCGCCAGGCACTGAAAGTGGGGCCACACGCCATCTTCTATCTTTTCCAACACAATTTTTCAATACTACTTCAACCTAGATACTTCATTTTTTTAAGTGGAAAACTAAAATACTTTCTTTTAAGGCAATTTTGAATTTTTCTTTCAAATTTTTGGCAAAAAAAAAGAACTCATTCAATTTATAAAAATCCAGAAAATGAGGACCTTTCTGGGCCAAAAAAGAAAAAGAAAAAAGGGTTTCTAAGAAAAAAAATTCTCAAAACCCGGAAAAAGGCCCAAAAGATCTAAAATTAGAGTGGCAGATAAAAAAGGCCCTCCTAGCTAGGATAAAGGAACCCTTCGGCCTTAATTTGAACCTCCGTTCAAGAGTCCTTGATCACTGACCCACGTACATTGATTTCTTCCTGAAAAAATATTGAAGTCTTCGCCTAGCCATGGCACATGGAACGGGCTTGAATGGCCTGAATTTCTCCCTGCTACAAAAAAGGATACCATTAGGGTTGTTGCGATACTTCCATACATCGGAATATCGATATTTTCCTTCCGATATTTGCGATATTTGTACCGATATTTTCCTTCCGATATATCGGTTCATCCGATATTTTCCTTCCGATATATATCGGTTCATCCGATATTTTCCTTCCGAGATATATCGGTTCATCGATTTTTCCTTCCGATATATCGGTTCATCCGATATTTTCCTTCCGATATATCGGTATCCGATATTTTCCTTCCGATATTCGGTTCATCCGATATTTTCCTTCGATATATCGTTCATCCGATATTTCCTTCGATATATCGGTTCATCCGATATTTCCTTCGACATTTCATCCGATACGATATTTTTGAAATATTCTATTTGTTAACTACGCTACTAAAGTGACTGTAATTTTAACAAAACAAAAATACGATCTAATAAAAATTTTACTTACTCTCCAACTGCGGCCTTCCACATTACCTGTCGGGGGAATGAAGGAAAAAAAAAAGGATAGAAAAGGAAACCGACGTCGCTGATGATGGCCTTTTGAATTTGTCAGAAATTGAAGGGTCGAGATGCCGGTTTCAAGATGACACGATATGAAGATTTTCACGATATTACAATTAATTAAATCAATTACAATCAATTAACCGCTTGTTGGTTGCCAAACCTCAACGCAACGAAAAAACGGAATGGGAAAAAAAAAAAAAGGAAGGGACAAATTTTCCAAATTGATGGAGGGGGACCGCGACCTCCCACTCCCTGGACACCCTGCCGCCTAGGGATTATCTCGGCGTAACCATACCCCCGCCGCTGAAGCGATGCCTTCTGAAGACACCACAAAACTATAAATTAACTAAAAATAAATTCGACTATCTGGTCTATCTATATATACATACTCCTCTCGTTTCTTGAGAGCCAAACGCAAAATCAAATAATTTCTTCTAAAATGACAGCAAAAAAGAAAAAAAAAACAAGATGAAATACGCGCACTTCTTGGCGTACTCCACTGGAAGTTACTGATTCGGTAACGGATAAACCTTAATTACGGTCTTTTAAAAGATCCGTTAGATGTGCGGACTTGCACTACTCGAACTATCCCATCTGAACCCGGAAAAACTTCTTCAACAACCCCTAAAGGCCACGTCAATGGTGGTGAATGCCCCTGTTCGATCACTACGACTGTACCCTTGGTGACTGCGGAATTATCGGTCAACCATTTCTTCGCACTTGCAATTCGGATTCCTTTCGCCACCGACTCCAAAACGTTTGGACCATTTGATCCACAAGTTGAAAGCGGGAGAGCCGATTTTGAGGAATGTCTCTCCAATCGGACGACGGAAGGTTTTTAATGGCGTTGCCATAAGGAAATGCGCCGGGGTCAAAACGGCAGGATCACTTGGGTCGGCGCTAGCGGGCACAGGGGTCTTGAATTGAGTAGCGACTATTTGTATCAAGATTGAATTAAGTTCTTCGTAAGTTAGCACTTGAGGCCAATAACCTTAAAAGGTGGGTTTTCACTGATTTAACATTTGATTCCCAATCCCGCCAAAGTGGGGTGCATTGGGTGGTAAGAATTTCCAATTAATTCTATGAGTTCCTAAGCCCTCATTCAAAATTTTTTGATGTTTAGGTTCAACATGAAACTATACAACTCATCATCGAGTTCGGTCTTAGCACCGATGAATTGGTTCCGTTATCGGAATACATAGTTCGACACTCTCCTCTCCTAGCCAAAAATCTTTTAAAAGCCGATAAAACACTCGTGAAAGATCCGACACCAATTCAAGGTGCACTGCTTTGGTTGTCAACAAACAAAAAGGCAAATATAAGATTTGGAGATCACGGGATTGCGTTTTTCGGCCGATGGATACTTTATTGGACCTGCATAATCCACGCCTGTATGAAGGAAGCCTTTGATTCATTAACTCTACATGCCGGAAGATCCGCCATCATCGGATAAGTGGGTCGTGGACTAACCCTAAAGCACAAATGCAGGATCGAACCCTTTGGCGCACAACCGAACGAGCTGACAAAATCCAAAATTTGTCGTAAAACGGCCAATAATAAATGGGGACCGGTATGAAGGTTGGTTTATGATAATGATCGATATCCGATTGACGAGAGGATGTTTTTTTTGGGGAGCAAGATTGGGTGAGTATGTTCAAACCCTAAGTTTGCTTTACTTAATCTCCACCGACTCGAATAAGTCCATCCTTCAAGAAGGGATTTAAACAACGAATTGTTTTGACACCAAACGGTTACTTTGCAGTTTAGCAAAGTCTTCAGCAAAATCAGACCTTGAACAACCTGGCACAAATAAATTTCTGACTGATCCAAACCATGGCGAGTTTCATGATCTTTCGGGATCAATTTCACAAACGAAGACAAAAACCATAATCTTTAAGAGTGTGTTGTAACTTG